>JAXIVD010005428.1:0-29244 GCA_036785275.1 Cancer borealis
TTAATGATACCGACTCCTCCGTCCCTCCTCCTCGTTCCTCCTTCGTTTTCATCAAGTGATATGATTGTATTAAACTTATAAAATGTCTATGTTATCCTATATAGACAACCTCAATCCTTTATCTCCCAACATCAACCTAACCTAACCTAACCTAACATCCCTTCGTCCTCCTCTCTGCTCTATCCTACACTCTAGTATCCTTTCATCCTCTCTCCCCCCTTCACGCCCACCCCTCCCAACCATTAGTCTTCCCGCCCCAGCTCCTCCCGCCAACACCTATCCTTCCCGCCCTTCACTGACTAGGCCCTTGACACCTTCCATTTTTCGCCACCAGGTTCCGTCACTTCGTACCTCAAATTCTTTCTCCTTTTTACACCAGGGAACCTAAACTTTCTTCCTGCTTCCCTCTACACCTTATTGAACACATCTTACCTATGTTTTCTTTCTATATATTCTACCTTTTTAATCCTATCTCCCTCCCTTGTCCCTCTATCGTTGTTCCCTCCCTACTCTTTCCAGGTTTCCACTCCACTTTCTCCCCATCTCCGTCCCCCTCCTTCCCCATCACTGTCTGCCACCTCCTGCCCTTACCATTCCTCGCCTCCTCCTCCTCCTCCCCCACACCCAATTGCAACACTCTCCCTTTCCTCTCCATTTACTGTGTAGCCATAGATCTACTTGTTACAGTTTTACACACACGGTCACTACCCTTTCCAACCTCGACCTCTGCGTTATCTATATTCTCTGATCATTTCTTTACACTATCATCAATCCTTCTTTGCTCTCTCTCTCTCTCTCTCTCTCTCTCTCTCTCTAGTCTTGTCTCGTACACAATATACTCTCTCTCTCTACTTTGTCATCGCTGCCAACGCCCTCCCGCCCACCCCCTCCCGCCCACCCAGCTGTACTGTGCCCCCACCCCCTCCCCCCCATCTTGCAGTGTTCCAATCTAAGCCTCCACACACTTGCTGTCCCTGGTGGTCGCCCCAATTCCACGGACACGCTTGAGGAGTTTTAAATTTGCCGCCAGATTTTCACACACATGTACATAGCCTACTGCAAGTGTACACGACGCACACGTACACATATACATATACATACATACATACACACACACACACACACACACACACACACACACACACACACACACACACACACACACACACACACACACACACACACACACGAGCCGTAATAGCAGTACCGATCAATCTAGTCTTTCCTTCCACCTTTGTTTTTGTTCTCTCTCTCTCTCTCTCTCTCTCTCTCTCTCTCTCTCTCTCTCTCTCTCTCTCTCTCTCTCTCTCTCTCTCTCTCTCTCTCTCTCTCTCTAACCAGATGTTTCCTCCGTTTTCCTTGTAATGCAATTTCGTTCATAAATGGCTTAAGGAATACAAATGAGAGAGAGAGAGAGAGAGTGTGTGTGTGTGTGTGTGTGTGTGTGTGTGTGTGTGTGTGTGTGTGTGTGTGTGTGTGTGTGTATTATCCATAAGCCAATTACCAGCACACACGCACGCGACACACACACACACACACACACACACACACACACACACACACACACACACACACACAAATGTCGACCACGTTACAAAAAAAAAAACATCATTTGCAATACAGAGACATAAAGGCTGACTAAGTGACAGACAAACAGACAGACAATTATCATTACAGTCTCCATGCAAACAACTCTCTCTCTCTCTCTCTCTCTCTCTCTCTCTCTCTCTCTCTCTCTCTCTCTCTCTCTCTCTCTCTCTCTCTCTCTCTCTCTCTCTCTCTCTCTCTCTCTCTCTCTCTCTCTCTCTCTCTCTTTACATATGTATATAATATAATTTCCACCACCACCACCACAATAACTACCTAAGTACCACCACCACCACCACAATAACTACCTAAGTACCACTACCACCACCATCATCACTATAACAATTTGCCTTCCTCCTTACCCTCACTGCCCCCTCTCCTCTCCCCTCCTTACCTACCCACACTTCCTCCCCTTCCCCCTACCCACACTACCCCCTTTCCTCCTTCTCTTACCTTCCCTCACCGTCCCCTTCCTCCCCTCCCGTTCCCCACACTGTTCCTCTTCCTCCTCCTTACCTAACCCCACTTGCCCCCTTCCTCCCCCTCTTACCTACTGTCACTGCCCCCTTCCTCCGCTCTTACCTACCCTCACTGGCCCCTTCCTCCCCTCTTACCTACCCACACCGCCCACCCTCCCGCCCTTAGGAAGATAACGCCACCCAACAGCCTCATGTAAGCCGTTGTCCTGGCCTGGAAACACAGCGTGGGCGGGGTTGGGCGTACCTATGCTAAGAGCAGGTTTGGGCCCAGCTTGTGTTTGGTGTTGTAATGGTTACCGGAAAGGAGGGAATAATGGAGGGGAAGTGAGGGAAGATGGGTGGGAGGAAAGGGTACAAAGGGAAGGAAATGGGTACAAAGGGAAGGAAAGGGGTACAAGAGAAGGGAGTGTTTAGTAGTAGTATACCACTGCTTATCAACATAGACGACTGAACTCCACGTGTTGGGTGTTCAAGCTACACATTCGGATCCCTTCAAGACAGTATTGAGTTCTCAGCAAATATCTATAATGTACAAAATATAAAGACTTAACTCTACATTCCCTCATCTAACGGGACTGACAGATAACTAATTAATTCATGCCAGTTACATCACGAGTGAGAATCTGGGTCAAGCTAGTTATTTTAGTGTTATTTTCCCTTCTATCATGTCAGGTTTGGAATGAGATGAGGTGACATGAAGCTGAATATTCCTTCCATCCTTATCATCTCTCTATCTTTATAAATATTTCCCCTTAAGGTCTTATTATTAGGGTTATTGTGATGTGGTTGTTTCGTTGCGTTCCGCCCACAGTACAGCACAGCGTGGGGATTACTAAGCTCGGGATTAAAAGGTTATGTATTGAGGATGATTTTAATGCTAGTCTAGTACGTTAAAATTATTGAAATTGTTAAACTTACACCGGCAACTTATACAAATCATGAGGGTAGATGCCTTCCACCTTAATATTCATGAATTATATCACTTTCGTCCCTTATATCGCAGCTCATTTTCAGTAACAGTAAAGTTGAAGAGGATACTACATTACATTATACTTGTGTTACGCGTTACATAAACATAGCCTTCATACATGTTGCTTCATCTTTTATCTAACTGCCCAATTGTAGTTATTGCTTTTTATCATACATAACTACACATCAGATTGCTTTCCATTGTCCTTTCCTCCCAATAGCGCGTGACTCGGTGTTTTAAAGTTATTACCGCCATCCACTCCATCACGTTAGGGAAGGACATACAGCAGCTAATGTTTTGTTTTAACGTCAACTCTGCTCACACCGCTGCTATCATTTCCAACCCAATTATTTATAGCATATTAAAACTAGTGCCAATTGGACTGCCGCCACATTTCAAGAGTGTAATAATTCCTTCCCTTGAGTATATTCTGTCATCATCTGAGCAGAGATTACACTTGGAATGAAGGATGTTTCAACTCTCCTTCACCTCTCCTTCACCTCTCCTTCCCTTCTCCTTCACCTTCCCTTCACCTCATCTCACTACAAATAAAACACTTACTTTAAACTCCTAACACTGTTCACTTAATATAACTGAACCTTTCCCTCTTAAATGACCAGAATTTCAACTGACAAGACACTGATGCTAAAACATATTAGACCAATTCATTTATAGTTACTCCTTCATTCCTTACCCCTCCCAATGTCCATTAAGTATCTTCATATTTTTACACTTTTCCGTACTCGTAATGAGGAATAAATTAACAAGGCGACATGGTATCCTTGCTACTTAAATCACTCTTAACTTCACCTTTTTAACCTAATCACGTATTCAGAGAGGAACCGTTGGAGAGAGACACAAACAAAACAACACAAAATAACACAATAATAACCAAACGACAGCTACATAAACACCTACATAATATAAACCTCTCCTCCACGTGTCCTCATTCACCCACGGAGCTCCACACCTTCGCTAATCAACTCATAAGTAACACAACACGAGGCTCGGCGGAGTAATGTCAGCCGAGCCTCCCTCAATAAACTAGGCAACACAATTAGGTTTCTCCTCACCTTGGCCCGCCGTGCTTGGAAGTCTCCTGAACCATAACTCACGCACTAATGGCCGTGGGAGCCGCTCAGCTACTTGCACCACCTGGCGTCACTTGAGTCCTCGGTAAATCACTGTAGTATATCAGGTACTTATTAATGCGTCGAGCCTCATCCCGACGCCCGTGTGTGAGAGAGATTCCTTGGTACCGCAGCGCATCCATGACTAATTACACTCCGCGACGCAAACTAGTCTTTTTTTTATTATTGTCTTCCCTCTCTTTCTGTCTTATCATTATAGAAGTCAATCTTCTAGTGTACTTTTGTTGTTGTTGTTGTTGTTTTAGAGTACGGTATAACTTTCCAGGTATCAGTGAAGGCTATGAATCATCTACAAAGCACCTTCATCAGTCATGCTTAGCCTTGCGCCACGCTCCTCCGCCACCCAACATCCCGCTACTTAAAAAACAGTTCAGGATTAATCTCCCATTCAAAGGTTGGACTCCGTATTAACTGAAGCATTCAAAACAATATGTGATCCATGTTTTATTATACTTACAATTCGTCATTATCATTACTTCATCGCATCAAAAGTCAGTATATAAATGAGTCAAACAGTTTATGGGAAGGAGGAGACACAAGTTTGATCATAGTCGAGGTTTTCTGTGTGTCCTGACTTCACCTTGATGTACTCGTTCCCAGGCTGACACAAGACGCGTTCATGGTCGAGTCTGTTCCTGAAATCAAAGGGGGAAAGAGAGAATTAGTGAGACGTACAAAGACACACACTCACGATTGAAGAGACACACGACACCTTCATTAAACAAGCAATTTCACAGGAAGGAAATAAAACCCCCCAAAAAATAACAGAAATAGTGTTACAAGATCATAAAAAGCTGTACTATATTGCAATGGTGTGAAACTGGATGTGGAAAGTTAATTAGGTTATTGAACTGATTACGCTTTTAACCCCGCACTTCACTATCACGTCATTTGTCACCTGGTATAGCAGTGACATAACGAGCTGTAAAGGCTGTACCGTTAATTTACTATCTAATGAGGCAGACGAGCGCACGGTGAACCTATAATGAGAACACGATAGAAAAGTAAATAAACCACACGCACATACAAACGCACACCCAATCCCATACACACAAGATAGATTATGTGGTAATAATTAAATCAATCGACACCACAAACGAACCAATTCACCATTAATAGAGCTTTGTCAATAATTATAGCGTTTTTTTATACCATATGCAGGCCATGAAACGCCAATTAACACCATTTAGTATTTCATTCAAGAGTTGGTTTCCGCCGCTCGAGGTATTTTGGCAGAATGTAACAATGTTTTATTTAGTTTATTTGTATAGTCGGTAATGCCAGCCAGGTGATCAGGCAAAGAGAGTCAGCTGCCGGCCCACCAAAGACGGGATTGAAGGTTTAATTAATTGGACGAAAGGTGCAGACAAACAGATACACGTAACTTTGCTATTAGCTGGTCTGAGGTATTCCACTATATTATTTTTCGCTCGATATTTCACTCTTATTTATTCTACATCATATAAACAGAAAAAAGACCAACAACTAGTATGAAAATAGAGAAAAACACACATAGACATATATATATATATAAAACGTAAAATAAACTTCAAAATAAATGTTATAAAAATAATCTCCGTATAATAGGTTAATATATCAATTATTTAATTAAACAAATATACAGTGACACATAAAGCAATATAGTAAAAGGCTATAATATTTTTTGTGTAATTATCACCGTCACGAACAACACACTAATTATTTACTCCCTGTCACTATATATTTACGGCGCACTGAATTAACGACATTAGATGGAACACATAACACAATGAACACCAAACAACAACAACAACAACAACAACACACAACAACAACAACAACAACAACAACAACAACAACAACAACAACAACAACAACAACAACAACAACAACAACAACAACGAAAACGAACCATATACTCCTACTACTACAAATAATAATAATAATAATAACAATAATAATAATAACAATAACACAAACAGCTGATACAACTCATTCAATCTAATATTCTTTCTTCTCAATGTCCACTAAATATTTTCCCCTTTTCATTAACTCAGTCCAGCTACTCCTTGTTTCCCCTTCATTCAGTGCCTGTCACTGCTTTCCACTACTCTGTTCCACGTCTCCCATTACACTAACTCTCTCCCTAAGTGCCCTAAACATTTCCTTACCAATTCTCTTTCTCGTCTCCGAATCTTTCACTCACAACACCGAATGCATTTCCCAACCATTTACATTTATCTGGTTATTTTTAGTTTCAGCCTCTCAACAAGGACCCTTAACTTTTTTTTTTTACCTTTTTCAACCGTCATCCTCACAGCTCATCCATCATTGTAATAGCTCCTACATCCGTTCTATGTCATATGCATTTTTTCAACCATTTGTGTTTTCAATCTTTCACATCAAACAATTTCTCGCTCTGCCTTTTAGTTCGATCTCATCTCACGGACGCTCAGCCAGCAGTCCTCTTTCATGCATAATTTCCGGCATTTCACACCTCCTTTCACTTTACTTGCATCCCTCATCCCCCCTGATACACATACACACACACACACACACACACACACACACACACACACACACACACACACACACACACACACACACACACACACACACACACACACACACACACTTCCAGGCTATCCCAGCTCAGCCCTCTGTTTACACTTCTGAGAGGATTCCTGCTTTTGTCTTGTTCCGCAGGATTCACACATTTCCTACCTTCCCACCTTCGTCCATTCACCAACATTATGGAAAGGACAGAACACTCACATTTATATACGTAGATAATAGTAATAATAATAATAATAAACGATAATAACCACGGTAACTACTCACTGTTCAGGTTAGGTTAGGGTAGGCTAGGCTTAGTTAGGTTAGGTTAGGATGATAGTAATAATAATAATAATAATAAATAATAACAAAAACTATGGTAAATACTCACTGGTCAGGTTAGGTTAGGTTAGTTTAGATTAGGCTAGGCTAGGCTAAGTTAGGTTAGGTTAGGATAATAATAATAGTAGCAGTAATAATAATAAATAATAACAATAACAACGGTAAATACTCACTCTTCAGGGTAGTAATCCATCGGGGAAACTTTAATAGATCGCAGGTAGAGGGAACGGTTACATAAGAGGGACCAGCAATACGAACCAGGATCTGTCACTGTATCGTCATACCTCCACTTCACTACCAGACGCATCACGCGGGACAGGTCAAGGTGGCTTGTAAACATGAAGGATTTGAGCTGACCGTGTTCAAACCTCTCGTGATTCCTGCAAAGTGAGAGTGAGAGTGAAGTAATGAAGGTTGTGTGAGGTTAATAGGATGGGTAGTGACTTGTAGGATTGGATAGGATAGGATAGGATAGGATAGGATTTGAGGTGCTTAAGTGATTGGGTTGGGTGTATGGGTGTATGTGTGTGTGGATGTGGGTGTGGGTGTGTAGAGAGGAAAATTGATGAGTTATAAAATGAAATGATAAATATAGGTTTGGTATATACGCATGAAAAGAGTTATAAGATTGAAAAATATGATAAGGAAAGTTTTTTTTTTATATAGAGATAAAAATAATAGAACGAAAAGAAAATAAATACTAGACAGAGTATTATCTTCCTCAGCCTCGTCATTATCATCATTTTCATTATCATTACATTATCAAAATCACAATAACTGAACATAAACTCAATTTCCAAATCACGCCAAACAGATAAAAATTAGCTGGCAATAAAAACAAAAACAAATGAACATCATGACTTTATGAAAATGGTACTAAAACAACTTTGATACCATCCCCCCATATCTAATCTAATTAAATACAAACACTCTAATAAATAACAATGCTGACAGTTTATCCTAAAGTGCAATAAACTGACGCGATACACAGAGGATGCTTTGCAATTTAAACTTCCATTGTGACAGCGGTGCACGGCCTACGGTGAAATGACGAAGTGGTGAAGTTAACTAAAACTTCAAGGCAAAGTAGTTAATGAAGTTCTTGAGTCACGCACACCACAGAAAGACGCAGCACACTTAATGAGAGAGAGAGAGAGAGAGAGAGAGAGAGAGAGAGAGAGAGAGAGAGAGAGAGAGAGAGAGAGAGAGAGAGAGAGAGCGAGAGAGAGACAGAGAGAGAAACGCACTCCGCTTATCAGTATTCCTGAGGGAGGAAGAGATATATAGTAGAACCCTCCTACATTTTCTGTATACACACACACACACACACACACACACACACACACACACACACACACACACACACACACACACACACACACACACACACACACACACACACATACACACACACACACACACACACACACACACACACACTTCGTCTATTAGATTATAGCTGTTAGTAAGGAAAAGTTATCACCGGATATGTAGAACGGTGGTAGAGAAGCCTGGTGGAAATAGCGTTTCGAGAGGATGACGATGAAGAGAAGATAGAGGAGGAGGAGGACGAAGAGGAGGAAGGGGACGAACAGGACGAAAATATATAAAAAGACGACGAAAAAAAGGAGAAAACAAAGAAAACGAAGAGACTATACACATAACAAAGAATTAAGAAAACGATAAGAAGAGAGAAACGATAAAAGAGTAAAGAACATAGGAAGTAATGGATTATAGAGGATGAGAGAGAGAGAGAGAGAGAGAGAGAGAGAGAGAGAGAGAGAGAGAGAGAGAGAGAGAGAGAGAGACACACACACAGTCAATTACTTAGTCAATCTCAAGTCCTGTAGCAGTTCACCGTTGTCACCGTAGAGTGTAATATCGAGGTGGCCTTGAACATAGTTCTCGGCCTCCTTAGGGTGTGCTGTGTCCACTATCACCTGGTAATGGTAGTCTGTAAAGGTGAGAACAGGTTAATCTAGGGACAAAAGTGAAGTTCTAGGGAGAAATTCAGGAAAAAATACCCCTAAGATGTAAGTACAGTACCAAGAGCAAGAGACGAAAAATATTAAGTACAGTTAGAAAAGATGAGTGTTTAGAAGAAAAGGTTAAGAAAGGGATGTGTCGAGGATGAAAGGAGAGTAAAGATGAGGAATAGTAGAAAGGTAGGAATAGAAAGGAAAGAGAAAGAATAAATCACAAGGAACGGAAGGGAAGGTGAGGAAAGTGTAAATATAGTGAAGCAAAACAGTGAAAATGATTTAGGTTAGAATACACTTAGTACCAGAAAATATTTAATGGCGGTTCGTCTGGTGAGTGAAAAACTAGTAAGCACAAGAGAGAAAAAATGAGTTAGCAGCAACAGTGAAAGAATAATTTATGATAATCTGGCAAGGTAAGATAAAAATGCAGCATAGAGAAAACATAAAAATTCGCCTTCCACCACCGCAGCAAACACACACACACACACACACACACACACACACACACACACACACACACACACACACACACACACGCACACACACACACACACACTCACAGCAATAGGGCGGCGATTCATCAGTGTCTAGATATAACTTAACACCTTCCCTCTCTGGTCTGCTGTATTCCACCGCCCTCATACCCATGTAAGCACAGCGCGAGTTATCTTCACCGCACGAAGCACAGCGGCCCTAGAACAATAAGGAAAGGGAGGTGTTGATAGATTCCATAACAACTTTTATATAGGATTAGATTGCATGTTGTTATGTTGGGTCGTATATGATTGGATACTATTGTTTTAGGTTATATAGGATTGAGGTTTAAGTGTCTGGGATTGGATGATATTGTGTTGTATTAGATAGGATTGAAGCTTATTGTGTGGGATTGGATGATTTTGTGTATAATGAATAAGGCCTTGTGACATTAGAACAATATGATAAGAATAACACTAAAGGCACACTTCATTTTGCATTTACATAAAACTATAGGTGAATATAAAGGGAATTAATTCAATGCAAAGAAAATTATAGCCTTTTTCCATTCACTTAAAGGTTTTCACTCTTCTACTTATCTACCTAAAACTTCCCTCCCCCAAAAAAAATATTCATCCTCTTGTACTGTAATTTGAAAGTTGTCGTGTGAGCCCCAAGATTATTTCCCTGGGTTACCCCTTGAGGGAACTATTTCACGTTTTCTTCTACTTCGTTTTCCTTTTACTGTGAATGCGAATAAAATGTGACAATGTTCTTTTTTTTCAACCTCGTCTTCCTTAGAGTTTGGGTACAACGTAAGGGGGGGGGGAGAGAGAGAGAGAGAGAGAGAGAGAGAGAGAGAGAGAGAGAGAGAGAGAGAGAGAGAGAGAGAGAGAGAGAGAGAGAGAGAGAGAGAGAGAGAGAGAGAGAGAGAGAGAGAGAGAGAGAGAGAGAGAGAGAGAGAGAGAGAGATGTGTGATAAGGGAGCTAAAAAGGCGGAGGTTGAGGGGGGAAGGAGAGTGGAACTTAGATAGACAGATAGATAGATAGAGAAATAAATTGATAGATAGATATAAAGACAAACACACACACATATACAGATACATAGACAGAGAGAAAGACATAAACTGGAAAAGGAAAAAAGAGATAGGAAGGGACAGATAAATGAAGACAGAGAGAGAAAAATGAACAATGAAATTCACACAAAAAAAAAAAAAAAATCATCCTTCCTTCACGCACTCACCGTTTCGAAGGATTCATAGTCCGGGCATTCATGGGCGAGGTAAGGACACGACTGTTGCAATACGTCCGTGAACAGCTTGTAGGACCGTCCGTGGCTGCACGCTGCCAGGTCCCTTATCCCTTCACCAATATCATCAATAACTTCAATGCCAATACTGATCGGGTCACATCCTGGCTGGTCATGTCCGGCGTTAGGGTAAAAATCCACATTACCCATAGCTTGCTTAGTGCCATAACCTAAGAAAAGGATACTGTCTGCGTCTGTGTGTATGACGTCGACAAAAGCTGCGTCAGTAGGGTCAATGCGTATGAAAGCAGGTGTGTCTGTGTAGTAGGGTCCAGCTGGGTCCATGGCAGTGATCCTCCCCAGGCCCTTGATCCTCTCTCCGGCATACCCTGAGGCGTGGGCACCGAGGGAGTGGCCGATTAAGTGCACTGAGGAAGGATTCAGCTCGTACTCGTTGACGAAAAAGTTGACGAGGTGAGCTATTTCCAGGCCCACCACGCGGACGTTTGCAGCGGCGTTGTAATACATAGGTAAGGAGCCGCCGCCCCAGTCCACGCGTATCACGTTGTAGTCTCCATGAGCGAGCAAGGCTTCTGCCATTTCCTGCGGGATGAAGATGGTAAAAGGGGTTATGTTGTGTTATGATTCGTTAGTTTTAACTGACTTTCGGAGGCCTTTTGTGGTGATTCATTATCCCTCTTTCATGTTTGTTGATTATTTTTTAAACCTTCAAACCAACATGGAATACAAGCTCAAAATTATAACGAGAAGCAAGTATCCCCCGGCAGCTTCTTGCCTTGCACTACCTTGGGTCATCACGCCTCGGGTCCCGCGCTGCATTAACTTTCCTACAGGCCTAATGAATATTAATTTCCGTGGTAAATACATTAAGATAAGAGAAAATTGCATGAACCAAAACTTCGCAAGACAGCTTAAAATGACTATGCAACCCTTGTACACTATTAGAATAACAGTTGAAAATGTAAAGTGATCCTCTTGTGTTGGTATTTATGATTAACAGTAAGTATGTTTTCGATGCTTTTTGTCCCTAAACACCCACCCTTAGCCAGTGCAAGTAGCCGGTGTCAACGAAGCCGTGGAGAATAAACTTGACAGGCTTGCTGGGGTCGAAGGTGGTAGCGTCTAGACTCGCCCGGTCCGAGGTAATATACACGTTCTGCAAAGACATCACGGTGTTAGTTGTTGGATACGATTGTTGGTGTTTAATAAATACAATGTTAATGAATGGTTAAAACGTTCATGTAGTGTAAAGCTGCGTCCACACAAGCATGGATGACGACACAGTAACAATGCAAGAGACTATTTTGTGAAGGATTATGGGACGGTTATTAAAAAATAAAAATAAAAAATAAAATAAGAGGGAATTCTGATATTTCAAATTATCTAAAAGGGATAACGAGAACCATAGTTTTTAAGACCTCAAAAACTCCCTCCTTCCCTCCACCTATATACTAGCTAAGCACAACCTGCCACACAACTATTCCCTTTCCTTTGCTAACATCCAAACTCACCCTTTCCTCTATACAGAAAATTCCTGAGTTCCCCTTCACTAAGAATCTTAACGGGACATTTTCTATAGTTTGATCCCTTGCTAAAGCTGATTGCATACAGATGAGTCTTATGTAACCTTACGTGTTGACTCTAGACAGGAACCTCGTCCGTCTCACGTGTGTATGAGGAGAGAGATACATATACACTTACATAATATACAACAAGTCTAAATAAAATGTTCGTTTCGACAATTATCTTTCCTTAAATGACACTCCACTCTCTCAAAATCAATCAATCAATAACGAAACGGAGGTGAGCACAGCGGCAATACATAGATTATCCTTTCCCTTGTCCCTTGTAAGATATCCTCACCTGCTTGATGGATGGACTGGCCCGTGTATGCAGCATGAAGGTTGTGTTGATGTGTTTCCTTGACGCGGGTAGTACGTTGATGGGGCGTGTGGCGGTGTACCAGTCGTCCGTCAGCTCCAAGCATCCTAGCACCTCGTCACACCAGGATTGACGCCCGGCTGTACACACGTAACGAAAAGAAGGATTAGTTTGTTATTGTAATCGTTTGTGTTGTGATTAATATGATGTGTGATACTTTTTATTGATATTCTATTTATTATTATCATCACTATTATCATTTTCATAGGAAACGACAGATAATGTTACCATAATTCATATAACCTGCCATGCAACCAGTAAATAGCGTTACACAGCTGCTATTTGTCATGAGAATAAAAGTTCCTAGTAGTGGATGGAGATTTGGCAGCTACATCTGTCACCAAAATTTGTTCAGTCACAAAATATCAACGTATATCACAACTGTATAAAAATTTCACACCAACCATGACATCCCCTCGCACGCCCACCCTCTCCCTGCTGTCTGTCCCTCTCCTTCTTTTTCTTTTTTTACCATGGAATAACATCACCTCTGTTTTTTCTCTCACCCAAAACAACAAAACCAGGTCATACATTCATAGGAACACACACACACACACACACACTCATAGAAGTATAAGTATAACCTAACTTTAGATCTTCTATTACTACCTCTCCAGGGATGAATGAAAATATAACTGTTAGAAACTACAACAGAAAAACATAACTACGATATATATGTTAGTTTACTGTATTTATTATGATAAGTGTATGATGTATGCAATTGTTAAATGCTGAGCAAACTGAGATATGTGTGTGTGTGTGTGTGTGTGTGTGTGTGTGTGTGTGTGTGTGTGTGTGTGTTGGGGGGGGGGGGGGGTAGGTACAAGAGCGTGTCCTGCAAATTACATTGGCTGGGTTTTTTTTATATCTCTCCCTCCCTGAAATACACACACACACGCACACACACACACACACACACACACACACACACACACACACACACACACACACACACACACACACACACACACACACACACACACACACACACACACACACACACACACACACTCACTCCTATGGTTCGCCCTGAAAGCCTTAGCCAGTCTCCAAGCAGGTAGAGATGCAGCCTCCACCGCTACCCCCATCACCACCACCACCACCACCAGCGTAGCAAGACACGCCTCCCCTTTCGTCATGTTGAACGTTCTCCAGCAGTCAGCAACGTGCACCCTTCTTCTCCTGGGTGTAGGGTAATACTTCCTTATTGGTGGAGAAAGCCAGTCTCTTTTATACGCTGTGGATTGGGTGAATTATATAAAGGTTGTGAGGGAGTAAGGGTAGTTTGGGAAATTCCTGGAGTTATCATAGGCCCTGCAGTATTTTTTTTTTATCTCTTCTTATCTTTTATTTTCCTTCTCTCTCTCTCTCTCTCTCTCTCTCTCTCTCTCTCTCTCTCTCTCTCTCTCTCTCTCTCTCTCTCTCTCTCTCTCTCTCTCTCTCTCTCTCTCTCTCTCTCTCTCTCTCTCTCTCTCTCTCTCTCTCTCTCTCTCTCTCTCTCGTAGATTAATTTGATCCCGTACTGTGAGGGAAGACCTAATAATAAAAGTAGTCATCCTTGGTCTATTATTTAAATTTAAAGATCAACTCAGCCTCAGTCGTTATCAATGGATCTGTTACTAGTAGTGTCCAACAGATATTTGTTCTCGTACTTTTGCTATTCATAATATACATAAATGACATCGATATTGGACTCAAAACAATTTCATCACATAATTAACAATATAATGGTAGAAGCATTTTGAAATTACCGCGCTATCTGCAAATGTAGTTCCTTTATTGTTGTCTACTTAGGTCAGTCGTTCCAAAGAGAGCATCACCCTCACATCGTCTAGCCTCCCTCTTATGTAAATGTAATAATACACATGTACCCTTATATCTGAGTAACACAACACAAGGTTCCTATCACCCCGCTGCAGTACACTTACACCATATCTCGAGCAGGTATTACACCACGCCACACCACCTCATCTACCGCCACGCACCCACCTACCGCCACACACCCACCTACACACAAGGTAAGGACGCCCCTGGCACTATTGGGCTTGCAATATATTTTTCCTATTAATTTAGTCATCCAGTGAGACTAATTTCCACTATCGAAAAAACGTATATTTGGTTTATACATGAGTTTGTTTAAATGAATGATTTGTATAAAAAGTCAATTATATTAGAGAATTAAACTTAAGAAGAAAAAATGTGTACAGCAAGATTGAAGTCGACGTTTGGGCATCACACTGTTTACGTCGCAGCGCCATGAGAGAATGTTGCTCGTGTTTTGCAATCATCAAGTGTCGGATTACCCAATCAACCCTATCTTACAAGTGCATCAGGTGACATCCAAGAAGCACCGTCACTTTCTATCACAAACACTTAAAAAAAAATCCTGCTTACGCCACCCCATGCAGACTGGGAGCGACTATCAAAGCCTCCAAGAATAGCTTACAGGTGCTGGTGGTCCGAGATATCAAGAAGAAGAAATGTGTGGAGTAGGAGGTGGTGGAGGAGGTGGTGGTGGTGGAGGTGGTGGTGGTGGAGGTGGTGGAGGGGTAGGGTATTGTGTTGTGGGAATAGCTTTGGTATGTAGGAGAGGATGAGAGTGTGGTAGGAATGGGTGTTGCATGTGTCATTTACTGCGAATAACAGAAAGTTGTATGATTATTACACTGTCTCCTACATGAATGGCATGTGGCAAGCTCTTTTCAGTTGCTTGCGTTTTGAACTGACAACATCCATTTTTATATCGTCTTACCAAGGAAAGGAAAGAAAATATGTATGGAAAAGGAAGGAAGGAAAAAAGAAAAAGAAAGGAAAAATAAGATAAGGAAAGAGATGATTCATGGTGTTTTGTAATAATTCAAAAATATCTAGTCAATAATGATCATACATTTAAACATATCATGAAAAATGGAATATTCTAATAGATAAATAATAACTGAATGCACCGCTGTCGTTGTCCCGTAATGTCGACAATGTTGGCGGCGCATTGAGTAAGCTATTTAACTATTCAAATATTATAATGTTCATGATAGGCGTGAATACTGTGACAGATATCAATTTTTAACATTTGTCGTAAATCATGAAACACGGTAATTGTCAAAGTAATATAAAACAGTAATAGCGATAGACATTACGCAATTCTGAATAGGTGACACCAGCCTATTAATGTTTGGTTTACAGATTCACATAGACTCGTACAATTGGCTCGGTTGTGTTATCATTCAATTTTCATCATTATTTCTTTTATCAGTTTTACATTTTTGATATAGAAAACGAAGTCAATCAATATTACATCCATCCGGTCTTTTAATTAACATCGAAAAACAACAGGCTATGGAGTGCAACAAGGACTTATATTCACATCGTAATGAGCATAGCATAGCATAGTATTCCAACGGTTATTATGTGCCTTATTGCAGTGATTAGTATTATCTGTTCAATGGTGTAATTTTTTAAACACATCAAAACCAAAGCAAAACAAAGCTAAAACTTTTCAAATCTGATTCCCTCCCATTACTTAATTATTCGTCTTTCCCGTGCTGTTTTTCTGTTTAATTCAGTCCAGCTTTTAATTTTAGTTTGTATAAAGAAAATATTTAAAAACAATATAATTGAAATGCCGCAATGGAAATTAATAAAAGTAAAATGACCAGATGCATAAATGAATAAATACATATATTAATATAAAAGCCTAGGAAACGTTTATATATATATATCCCAATTTTTAAAAAACTATTTGCAGAATTTTCCATTTTACTCTCCTCTTTCCAGTGAATGAAAAAAAGTAATAAAAAAAATATGAAAATCAAAATTAGAAATGAGCAAAAATAAAATGAAATGTTAAACCATATTTCTTCCTTTTCCTTATTAGGTTTTCATTTCGTTTGTCTGTGTGTCTGTATGTTAGCAACTTCCCGACAACCTCATGACACCTCAACCTCATGATGTTAAAGCCAAAGGTTAACATGAGAATAATCATGAACATTAATAGCGGCGGCAAAGATATTATAATTAGTACTTGCACTCTATTTAATATCTCTAGTCTCTTCCTCTTCAGTAGTTTACTTTTTTTTCTCTCAAGTACTTTAGATAAGAAAAAAAAATGTTATTGCTCTTTTATTGTATTTTCCTTTCCTCTTAGGCGTCGTATTCTTCCCTTCCTACCAGTTTACTTTTTGTCGCCAAATCCTATTATAGCTCCCTAGGATTCCATATCAAGAATAAAAAGAAAAAAAACTAGGAAATAGATACATACATTTTCTCTTCCTCGCGTGACTCCCTTCCCCATCTCCCCAAAACCCTTTATGTTGTGTTGTTTATTTGACTAATTCCATTTGGGAGTCATACTTAACATTGCTGGGCGTAATCTTATCTTTGGGTCCCTCAACGGCCTTACGTGAGACGGTCGCAACCTTCACACGGTTATATCTCTCATGCTACGTCTTTTTCCTCTTCCTCCTTGTTTTCCCGCGTTATTTTCCTCCTTGTCTCCCTCCTCCTCGACTCCCTCATTGAACTTATCTTTATTCTTTTTAACTTTCTTTTTTCCCTTGAGGCCATAATTCTTATTCCTACTTCTTATTCTACATCATTCTCCTCTTCTTCTTCTCCCTCTCCTTCCTCCTTCTCTTCCTCCTCCATTCCATCTGTCACCTCTCACGGAATACCAAGTGACTGATACAGAGAGGTAACATTTGTTTATCAACTGTTTTTACATAATGCTGTGTTTGTGGGGAAGTGTGAAGCTGTTGTACGGTTCTCACTAATCAGTCTTACCTACTTACTGTAAACATTAACTTTACATAATGACCCTATCTAAGTGAAGCGAGTGTAATATCATTTAAACTGAAAACATCCTAATTTGATAGATTCAGATGGCAGGTGAGGTGAAACTGAATATACTTACCTTTTTTCTTATAGTGTAAAATTGTCTTCAGTATAACGGCGGCTATCTATGTTTGTTTATTCTAATAAGCAACAGTCCTTTCTACGCAGCTGCACTTCCATTAACCTCGTATTCCTCTGTGTTATCTGCCTTCCACCCGAGCACTGACCTACAAGCCTCCACGTCGCCTCAGCCTCCTACTCACTGCGCCAGTGCGCCTCCCCTACACCTGAAGGCTTTATGCCACTTTACTACCCAGACTTGAGTACATCCCAAACGAAATTACGTTGCATATTGGCAGTTATTAATGCTTGATAATCCTGTATGTTCGTGGTTATGTTAGGATAGGTTAGGTTGCGATGAAGGTGACGGGAGGTGGTGTTGGGAAGAGATGGAAGGTAGGAGAGGTAAATATAGAGATGAAATTATAAGATTGACATAGTAACAAGACGAGGCCCATTGTAGACCAGGTGTTTATCATTTGTTGAATCACCTGCTACGCTCACAAGGCCATTCTGTGATGCCAAGGTTGTTAAGGTGATAGCAGGGGTCAGGTAGTAGTGTTATAGGTGTTCTAAGAAGCTTTTGTAGGTAATCGTTAGAGGGCAGTGTTGTGAAACGAGCGAGTCACGTAAACATTAAAATCTTTCTTTATTATGACTATCTCTTGAACGTTTAGAGAATGTTATCTTAATTGCACATCATTGTATTTTGTATAGACTTGGATATAACTTAGACATCAAGTACAAAATTGGTTTCATGGAGATTCAGTTTATTTATTTATTTTTTTATTTTTTTTTACCAATCTGATGTAAATTGATTGATGAGAGGAAATCAGATTCACAAAGATCCTGCCATCGCTAACTATACGTCTGTCATCATTAACTTAACGAAATGATACCTTTTCTTTTCTTTATCTGTTTATTTTTTATCATAATTAAGTTTAGTCAAATATTGCTTATCGTGGAATCTAGGAAAGAGCTCAGTTCTGTGTAAAAAAAAAAATACGAGTAAGTTTATCAAAGCAAGTATAAGAAATAGAAAACAGAAACAAATATTGATAAACCATTCCATAATAGTTTATACTTATTTCCATGAAACTGATTTACTAAAGTGATTATTTTCTCTTATTCCAACCTCTGCAACATTTTATTCTGAAAACAAAAACTTAAGTATTGACCTTGCTTGCGTTTTATTTTGTGTATTGTGCAGTGGACTGGAAGCACTTAACATAAATTGCAGGCTCTGTGTGTACGTGTTGTTCGGTGTAAGGTGATATGTGTGTGTGTGTGTGTGTGTGTGTGTTGGGGGGGAGGGGAGGAGTTTGAGTGCATGTCGGAAGAGATGAATGTGTAGAGAATGCATGATAATGGGTTTACAACGTTCTCTTCCTCTTTATTATTGTTCTCTCTCTCTCTCTCTCTCTCTCTCTCTCTCTCTCTCTCTCTCTCTCTCTCTCTCTCTCTCTCTCTCTCTCTCTCTCTCTCTCTCTCTCTCTCTCTCAAATCTTATAGAGGCTGGCACGACTATACAGGTTCTCTATCGAAAAACATCGCCTCAGAGGAAACCTTATCTAATGAATGTAGATACAAATAAGTGGTTTTCAATTAATGATAATTATCACAAACGAGGAGTAACGGAGTTATACTAAGAGGTAGACAAATACAACTTAACTGCACTAATTCCTTTTTCTACCAATGATTTCGTTAGGGAGTGGGATAAGCTTCCACCTTCCCTAGTGTCAAGGTAATTAAAGAATCCCCTCGAACTAGGCATCTATTTCTCTAGTGTAGTCTACCATAACGATTTTTTTAAAAAGCACTATTATCCCCTCCAATAAGGTTTCCGAGAGGCTAAGTGACCCAGGGTAACTAGTGGCTGTTTACTCATGAGTTCACTTGTAATGGAGTATGCTTTAGATTGCGTTTATTCAAGGTTAAGGACAGACTACCTACTTTGGATTCTTCACTATGAATTTCTGGTGGTTTTCTTTGTATGAGCATGACATTCACTGTGAACTTACCTGGAACAAACTAAACTGTTGCAGGTGTCCACTCTCTTATCCAGGAGTTTTCAGCCTGGGGTCCATAGAAGGTTTACTGAAGAACCAAGAACGAATTTGAACATTAGCACTCTATAGATGCAAGTCACTTTCCAAACTTCCCAATATCCTTATTGATTAACTCACACGAATGGTCAGTCTTGCATCATGTGTGTAAAATGTTTTCCTGTGATCCATTTTCAAAACCTAGGAATTAGAATTAACCCCATTGCTTTTGAAACAGCCTATGATGACCTACAGAAAACTAAATTAAAAACAAAACTAAAAGTACCATAATTATTAGGAGCAAAAATAAGATAATTTTAAAATATATTTTATTGATATATCATTGGTACACTCCAGTTACATCACTTAGGACACAAATAGCTGAACATAAAACACCACATTACAAGGCAGGGAGCTCACATGCAAAGAGCCAGCCAATACGAGGACTGCAAGCCATCAAGGTAACATAATGAGTCCATGGCTACAGGTGGGCTGGCAAGGGTGTGTGTGGTAGTCAGTGTCCGGCTGCCTTACGAGCTGCCTCATAGCGCTCGTTGACATTAGCCCAGTTGATCACGTTAAAGAAGGCCTTCACGTAGTCAGGGCGAAGGTTCTTGTACTGGAGGTAGTAAGCATGCTCCCACACATCCAAGCCCAGGAGTGGCACCAAACCTGAACAAGTGGAGCAGTTATATATGGGAAAAGAATGAAAAAATGGAGCAGTATTATGGATGGGAAAGAATGAAAAAGTGGAGCAGTATTATGGAAGGGAAAGAATGAAAGTGGAGCAGTATTATGGAAGGGAAAGAATGAAAAAGTGGAGCAGTATTATGGGATGGGAAAGAATGAAAAAGTGGAGCAGTATTATAGATGGAAAAGAATGAAAAAGTGGAGCAGTATTATAGATGGAAAAGAATGAAAAAGTGGAGCAGTATTATACATGAAAAAGACAAAAAAGTGAGACACCCCTTAGTATATGAATTAAGTGGAGTGACAAGGATACATTAAGTGGAGTGGATGTTGTGGGTGTGAGAAAAATTACCCCAATAAAAAAGGTGATATTGGAATACTTAGAATGCAAAGAACATGAAATTGAGACATAGCTAACACAAGAATATAGTACAGAAATACATTAAAATTTATTATATATACCCCTTATAGAGCATTCTAAAGAGTATTATCAGATCAGATTATTCAGATAAGCATAACAGAATAGTATTGATCATGTGTGTGTGTGTATGTGTATGTATGTCTATGTCTTACCATGAGTGATCTGCAGAGGGTCTTGGTTCTGACAGGTGGCTACAGCAACCTTGTCATCCTTGGAGCAGTAGCCGAGCCACCCCCACCCAGAGCCCTTCACACCCACGCTAGCAGTCGAAAATTTATCCTGAAACAATATACCGTCAAGTCGTATCTTTTGAACCTACTACATTACCCACAATTTAACTATAACTATAACAATTTTCAACATCACATTACTTGGCTGATGTTTAACTTAAAGTCTTATTACATCAAGTTATATAACCTATTTAGAGCAATTACATATTAACACCACCAATAGGGTCAAAGTTTACTCCTGCCCCTCTTCCTCTCCCTCCTTGCACCTAACCTGATCAGTGTCACACCAGATATTTGGAACCACAACCACCTCTGCGGGTCACCAAATCAGTGTTATTTCTCATGCCTTCACTTCCATCACACACAATCATCCATCCTCACTCCACAGACATTTTACTTTCATTTACGATCTTTTCACACCGATTCGTGGCCTTCCTCCCAACCTCACAACTCTATTTTCTTAATGCAACTAACCCTCCTCCATTCTCTCCTTATGTCAAAACCATCTCAAAAATAATTGGCATAACATACGATACATTAATAACTAACAAACACTGCATCACAAACACCACAAATAAATGCATCACAAGAATCAATACCCTCACATCACTGTTTTAGATCAAAGTTTCTCAATATACACACTACAGGCTTAGATTAGTTAGTCCTTCTGCAACACTATTACCACTAGGATGTAAAAGGAGACCAAAAGGGGATGGAGGGAGGAAGGGGTCCGGGAAACACCTCTAAATTCTCTCCAATGAAAAACCAAAACAGAGGAAGAGATAGAAAGTCCTCCTGAACACTTAAACAATCTTAACCTAATTAAAAGTATATAAACTAGGTATACATAGACAAATATACTAAAACACCATAACTTCTAAACAAACCCATATTAACTACCATTACCTAACTACTTAATTCCTTACCTTGAATGACTGGAATGAACCAAAGTCCTTGTTAATGGCCTCAGCAATGGCTCCTGTGGGTTCACCTCCAGCACTGGCAGCCATGTTAGTCCAGAAAATGGTGTGGTTTAAATGGCCGCCGCCGTTGAACTTGATGGCCGGATAGAGTGCATTCATGGCACCAACATCATTAGCTTTCTCGGCCTCGACAAGCTATGGAAGGCAAGGTGAGGTTAAGGAAGGATATATTGTATGTGTGTATATATCTATGTATGTGTGTTACCTCCTCCTACTATCCTTCCAATCCCCCTTAACACAAGATAGGGTTGAGGAAGGATAGACTGTAGAAAGGTGAAGGATGGATGGGTGAAGAGGAGAATAAATTGCAAAGGGATGGAATGTAAATGAAATGATGGGAAGAAGAGATGTGGGAGAGAAAAATAAGGGGAAAAATTAGATACAAAGGGACAGGAAATGGAGGTAGAATAGGGCGAGAGTAATAAATAGGGGAAGAAATTAGGAAAAAACCATAAGGGAGACATCCAGTACAGAGAAAAGATTGACTATTAACCAGCGATTCTTTTGATTATATTTTACCATCAATCTATCTATACCTTATGCAATCCCTCTCCTATCACCCACACTCCCTCCTTCACAATCCTTAACCCTCTATCACCATTTCTTCCATGTGGGTTCATCCTTCCTTCTAGACTTCATTTGAGGTTGACTTACCTTCTCGGAGGCGGCTTTCAGGTTGTTGATGTAGCCTTGGTGGTGTTTGGTGTGGTGGATCTGCATGATGGTGGAACAGATGTGAGGCTCAAGGGCAGCGTAATCGTACTGCAGAGGTGGAAGGGAGTGTACACCGCGCTCCTCTCCTGTCAAGAGGATAAGGTTGCATATACATCACAGAAATTATGTATATATGATTAAATAGACAAGCCAGTATGCTATTCTTGGTATTTCAGCACTAATAACACTAAGCCACAATCTACTACTACTACTACTAATAATGATAATAATAGTAATAATAATCTTAATCCCAGCATCCTCACCTAACTCGGCCTTGATGTGGGCAAACATAGCAGCCACGTGTGGGTTGACCTGGCCTGCCACCGCCTGCCCAACCTGCTTCACCTGGATGCCCTCCACATACTCAGCCATCTCACGGATAGCACGCGCCTCACTCGATGCATTGGCAAGCTGAAAAGTGTTAAGTTGTATTGTTTATGATTGATATTATGGATAGACTGGATAGATGAGCTGAAATTGGATAGCTACACAAGAGCCTCTACCTCTCCCTATCCACACACTCCCTCCTTGCTTCCTTGTTCAATCCTTCTCCATCTATCAGCAACTTCTATGTATGTACTCCTTCACCCTATCCTTGAATCATGACAATGCAGAAAACTAGTCCTTAAACATCTCTTGACTTCCAGATACATTTGCTTTTCCTTGTGTGAATATGTTGTGGCCTTAACCTCACTTTCCTCCCTCTCTCCGTTGCCTCATTGATTCAACTATTTTACTCATAAGATAAGTGAGTTAATGTGAGTAAAGTAAGTACCCGACATCACTTCAATTACACGTGCATGGCATCGCAATCTCATGACACACTGCTTCCATCCATCCTCCATTACTCTGTACAGACATGCAAAGTTAATGTATTCCATCAGCTCTTCTTGGAAAGTGTAATCCAACCTTCATGGAAAGAGTATGAATCTATATCAATGTTGCAAGTCTTTCTCGATTCTTTGTAATCATAACCATCATTTCCAGTCATTATTTATCATCCTCAAGGTGCATTTTTACTCCATCATATTTCTGCAAAACATTTAATAGAATTTCATAGCGTACTTAGTAAATTAACAGTCAAATTTACCTGTATGTTGCTACTGTAAACCTAACTCAATCCTTGCTAGTTATATTCTCACCTGGTTCTTTTTGATCTGGTCCACCTCAATGCCTGACAGCTCGGCCAGCTTCTTCTCCAGGGCAGCGATGTACAGGTCCTTACCCTCCATGGTGACTGAGGACAAACAGGAAGGTCAATGGCAGGTTGGGGAAGAAACAGTTGGTAAGATAATACAAGAGAGAGGGAGAGGAGGAGAGGATTATATGGAAAATTAGACCATAGGGTTAATTTCAATCTAAATGGTCAGTTAATACCCTTTGTCGGAAACCTGGTTGGAGATGATGGTTAAGTTTGTGTTGAAAGGGATTGATTATACTGCATTACGGAGGCTGATTTAACTTTCTAACGACATCATTAGTCGAGAAGAATTTAGTGGTGTCAAGTTGTATTTGTGTACATCCCAACAGTGTGAGGGAGAAGTAGGGAGGGGAAGGGTGAGGGAAAATAGGGAGGAGATTTAGAAGGAAGGGTATTAAGCAGAGGTGGGAAGGGAGGATGGAATTGAGGTGGAAGAGAAGGATAGATGGTTGTGGAAATTTGATTCAGTTACGCCTCGTTCACGACAAGTCATCAATTGAAAACCACTAATTTAAGTCAACATTTGTAAGTATATTATAATACACTATAATATTTCCTCAGAAGCTAAATTTTTCAAACGAGTAAATTTTTTTGTTCCAAGTTTAGTCGTAAGAATCATTATGCAGAGATCGGATCATCATGTCAATATTAGCTAGTCTCTAATTTAGTTATGTTCTTTGTAGATAAGGTGACACATATTACACTGCATACTCCAAGTGGGTTCTGTCTAAGCTAACATATAGAGGTATAGATATATGTATATTCTTTAATCAAATATATATGCAAAGCCCAGTGTTCTATTAGCTTTATCAGAGGTGTCTTCAGTGGGGAGAATTTTACATTTGATGAAATTATAATAGGTGACAATCTTTAACATTGTACATCTTCAAGTTTCTCTCCACTCGTCTCAGTCATATTTTTAGTTTGATCTCATGTAAAGAGTATGGCATTTGTTGATGTTAAAAAGTATTGCCACCCAACAGACCATGCTGAGATTGTGTGCATCTTACTGTAGCGGTCAGAGATTACCAAATTCTTTTCATATCTGCAAATTTTGTGGAGTTCAATGATCCACACTTTGATCAAATGTAGGAAATTCACCATAAACGTTAAATTTGCAAGAGTTTTCCAGACACTAAATAGAGGATGCAAGTTAGGTTGAATATTCTCTTAAGACTCTAATTCAGAATCATGTCATAACAAAGTTAGACTATTGCAATTCCTTATATTATAACTTGCCAAATTATCAACTAAAGAAGTTGCAATTAACAATGAATAGGGCAGCTCGGATGATACAGCGTGTGTCACCTCCTGACAGAATAACACCTGTTCTCATTGATTTACACTGGTTACCAATAAAAGCCCGCATCATTTATAAAATTTGTACACTGACATATCAAATCATGACAACGGGAAAACCTGTATATCTTAGAAAATTGTTACGTCCTTTTGAGGTTTATACAAATGTAATGATTAGGCATGCTATTGCTGAGTACCGGCTACATGAACCCAGGTGTAACTCAGATGTTGGTTTCAGAGCTTTTCAAGTGTGTGCTCCTAGACTGTACAATAGGCTTCCAGTGCAGATTAAGGCCAGTAACAACATTGAGGTTTTCAAGAACAAGCTTAAAACATTTCTTTTCAGAGGCTTATGATCTATCAGACATGACCATAACAGAAAATTATGCTGTGTGATTACTTACAGTGCAATTCCTGTGTATTTGTTTATTCTTGCTTGTATATTGTATATACCTTTTAAACTTTTGTATTTTGTGTGTGTGTGTGTGTGTGTGTGTGTGTGTGTGTGTGTGTGTGATATTACTTTATGTAGTATTCTGGCAAATTTTAGTCATATTTATATATTTTAAATTTATCTCATAAGAAGTAGAGGCCCTGTAGAGCACCACTAGTTGGAGGAATAGTGTCTGAATGTTGTAATAAAGAATAAAGAATAAGAATAATAAGTAAGGTAAGGTAAGGTTAGGTAAGATTGAATTTTAAAATTGACCAAAAACAATCAGGCCTAAGGAGGGTTGATGGGGGAGGAGAAAAAATAGTTTCAAAGGAAAGTTAGATTTTCTGGCGTTTTTGTAATTGGATTGATTTTTTGACCTCAATTAAACTGCAAATATCTCTTTCTGATGTTTCCCCACACATAATTTAATAGTCTGTGGGAGGAAACTCAAACAAGTGGCTTACAACACAAGTTCAAAAATGTGGAATCATCAAAAAAAACACCAGAAAAACATATTCCTCCAAAAATTACTCTAGAAAATGCGCCTTTAAATAAAAAAAAAAATAAATAAATAAAAATAAAAAATCAAGGTCAAATAGTTGTTCAGCACTTCCTGTGAAGATAATATTATAACATGATCGTAGTTGTTCAAAGAAACTAAAATAAAATAAATGTTCATACACACATTCACAACCAAAAGAAATATTTATTCCTTGCGTATCCTCTATTAACAGTTACCCAGAGAGAGAGAGAGAGAGAGAGAGAGAGAGAGAGAGAGAGAGAGAGAGAGAGAGAGAGAGAGAGAGAGAGAGAGAGAGAGAGAGTCATCCTTACGTCAATATAATCCTCAAGATTGGGCGTGAAGTGTCTCGTCTCCCGGTAAAAGCTTCACTACGTATCACAATCACACAACCAGTACGTACGCGATGACCTTTCCCATGCAATCAAGAACACAAGTGCGTAGTAACAGCCACACACACACACACACACACACACACACACACACACACACACACACACACACACACACACACACACACACACACACATCCTGTCCACTACAATATTATCTCCTTCCCTCCTTACCTGGTGCAGCGGAGCGTTATCGGTGTGGTAATACCGGATAGACTAGATTAATAAGGAACATTCTACATCTTCCCCATAATGCAACTGGATATAAATAACACTTTTGTTGGTATCGATTTGTATCCATTTTGAATCACCAAACCTTAACCTAGACTTGACAACTAACAAACAGATTCTTGTTCAAACCAAACTAAACCTTACCGTATTTTCAAGGTCGCAGAGAAAACATTGAATATCTCACAAACTACGAATTTGCGACGGAAATGTAATGAAGAAAAACCTTCTCAGAATTCATCATATAATGTGAAAATATAGCCTTAAATTTTGTAGAGCATTCAGGTGAAGATATAAAATAATACCAATTAATGTTTAAACTAAATATTACGTGACATTCATTACCAACCACCTGTCAGATAAGGTTTCATCCACCCTACGCTACCCATACACTCCTATTAGGTCTTAACATGCCTAAATAACCTTAAATAATACAGGAATTACATATACCACTCCCATTTCACAAGTGCAAGTCACCGTGATCAGATAATTGATAACTTAAATAAATATCACATTCTGACATAACCGGCCTATCATATTAACGTGTTTTAACGGTTATTTACGTAATGTCTCGCTATAAATGCCTACCCATATATACCTGGAGCCTATATACATGTTTTGGTGATTACCTGGTGTACGTAGAGGTGTTCTAGAAGCACGTAGAAGGGGAATAACAAGGAGCCTTGTGATCACGGAGGCAGCAGAATCACTAAGACCGGTGACGCATGCGCGGTATAACTTCACCTTCCTACCTTACTTATATTTATTGATATTATACTATATATTTAATAATAATAATTAAGTACTATTCATATTTTGATATATTAATACACCAGTAACTGTATTATCTATAACTATTAAAGGATAATGTGTATAAGGCTGCTGCTTTTTATTTTTATCAATATTCTCATGCATTATTCTCTGATATCTAACGTATATAGCTATTAACTAAGATATTTTTCTATTCATTTAAGGTCATTCAACTTGCTGAAATAACACGAGCACTATTTCTTCCACCAAATACAGTTGATATATGTTGTAGAGGTATCCATAGATTTATCTGAAGCATTTGACACACTAGATCACAACATTTTACTCCACAAACTTGAACACAAACACTTAGGAGTAAGGAGTGTACCATTAAAATTATCTCGAAACTTTCTCAGTGGCATAAGATAAAATGTATTATAATTTCGACTGCTATTGGCCATCATCATCATCATCATCAAGTCCATATAGGTTACTTCACCTTATACCAACATGATATACATACCCTGCAAAGATCATCCTGTTTAAATTAAAAAATGACGAACTAACATTTAAAGGCCAACCACTAACTACTTTCTTGCTTACGATTGCAAGTTGTGTTATAACAAAATTCCTCCTTTATTTTATATATGTGAACGTAATTTGTGTCCAGCTAGATATATAACTTTTCAATAATATTAAAAAAAAAAAAACAGCATAAGGCTCGAAGTTATTGAACATATGTATGTATGTATTTATTTTTATTATTATTACTATTATTATGATAATTATTAGAGGAAGGCTATATATGTGGAAGTAACTTGAACCCAGACATCGATTATTTCCACAGCCAAAGACAGGGAATGGAAGATCATGACAAAGTGTTATTACTGCAACTGTTTCGGAGTAATACTTAAAATTAATATGATGGGGTGGAGGTAGGGGGAGGTTATGAAGTGTTGTAATCAATAGCATGGCTTGTAATAATTTTAATGTAGCTATCATTAATTCATACCAAGGAAGGAGAGGAATGGTGGTGATAGTGTTCATACTATTTTGATAAAGAAGAATTTTTTATTTTGTACACAACGGCACAGATTCACTTTACACATACATATCACTACACCATAATTACATAATTATTTTTAACATCTAGACACATTGCATATTCAAAAGATGAACTTGAAGTGAGTATTTTGTACCTTTTTTCTGTACCAAAAGTAATTAGTTTTACTGATCAAATTAGTACATCAAATGAATAAGATATATCATATTATATATATATATATATATATATATATATATATATATATATATATATATATATATACATATATATATATATATATATATATATATATATATATATATATATATATATATATATATATATATATATATATATATATATATATATATATATGTATATATATATATATATATATATATATATATATATGTATATATATATAGTATATATATATATATATATATATATATATATATATATATATATATATAGTATATATATATATATATATATATATATATATATATATATATATATATATATATATATATATATATATATACATATATATATATATATATATATATATATATATATATATATATATATATATATATATATATATATATACTATATATATATATATATATATATATATATATATATATATATATATATATATATATATAT
>JAXIVD010005429.1:2500-20000 GCA_036785275.1 Cancer borealis
ATATCTCTATCTATCTATCTCCCCTTACTTGCTTATTTTACTTGTATGTTTGTTAGTCGTGCCAAGAAAGGAAGGAGACACGGTAACTATAATACTTGTCTCCCTGAAGCTCTGTAACACGAAGGGGTTCTGTAGTGTATGAGATGTAATGTAAAGATTGGAAAGTGTTGTGATATAATGTGTTGTGTTGTGTTGATGTGTTGTGTTGCACTTCGTTACCGTCTCTTATGTGTTGTTTTGTTTTGATGTTTTTATAACAACTACCACATATATACGACGGCAACCAGTACTACATTATCATTATTATTATTATTATTATCATCATGACTACAACCTCTTCTTTCTACTACTACTACCATTACCATTACTACTACTACCACTACCACTGACCGCCTTTACCACCTTGTTGTTTTAAGTATTAACAAGAAATCAATTTTACTCTCTCTCTCTGACCTTATGGAAGAGAGAGAGAGAGAGAGAGAGAGAGAGAGAGAGAGAGAGAGAGAGAGAGAGAGAGAGAGAGAGAGAGAGAGAGAGAGAGAGAGAGTACTAAGTCAAATCGTCATTTCTGGGTCGAGTCCAACCCAGTCCAACTCTGACCATAACAAAGTGCGGAACCCACATCCTCTACCTCTCCCTCCCATCCCCCCTCGTCTCTCTCTCTCTCTCTCTCTCTCTCTCTCTCTCAAGTAGGTTACTTAAAATAGGGCTTCGCTTTATATGCAAATGTGTTTCCTGGGTTTAGTCTAATTTTCACTTGACGTGATACACATCTTCTCAAACGGGCGACAAACACACACAAAAAAAACTCGCACACACATACACATATATATACATATACACCATGATTTTTTCCCTCCACCGGTGACAAAGTTATGGAATGTATTGACTTAAGTTGACTTACGAAAGGATGGAGAGAGAAGCTTCTTACACAACAAAGTCACAGTTGATACAGCGACGCGGTATGCCTGCTTGATACGTCTCGGAGAATGTAAAAATCGTAGAGAAATGAACATTGCATGTTGGTAATCATTAACCTTGTCATAATGATGCATCAAACTCATTCTAATAATAATCAATTCAACTCACGGGTAGTAATGTATATAATGTATATTTTCGCTTGAATTGATTATCTTCTCTCCTCTTACCCTGCTTGAGTAATGAGTGTTGGTAAGAGTTAACAAGGAGTGAAGATAAGGATAGAGCGTAAGGGAGTGTCATTCCCCTAAGTTTAGGTGAATAACAAAAGGCTGAAATGGTTTTAATAAGAGTTCCGGTATCAAGATAAGGGAAGGAAGTGGAGGCTCAGGTAACGACGGCATAAGGCGGAGCAGAGAGAGAGAGAGAGAGAGAGAGAGAGAGAGAGAGAGAGAGAGAGAGAGAGAGAGAGAGAGAGAGAGAGAGGGGGGGGGGAGGAAACGCTGAAAACTAAAAAGATAACATGATAAGAGGAGTGTCAGTGACGCGTTGTGAGTACTGGGGAGTAAATGATGAAGGACGATGATAGAATTGACCGAACCCAATAATGAAACAGCGCACGATAATAAGTGACGAATAACCGACTGGAGAGAGAGAGAGAGAGAGAGAGAGAGAGAGAGAGAGAGAGAGAGAGAGAGAGAGAGAGAGAGATAGAGAGATAGAGAGAGACGCCAGGCCTATATGAGGGAGTTAGCGGCAGTCACTAATGCAGTTTAATTAGCATGGTTCAAGCCACGTCCGTTGCAGTAGGGAGAATGGACAACAAAGGCTTTAAGCAGACTATTGTGGCGGTCCAGGCAGGCAACTGAATGAGAGAGAGAGAGAGAGAGAGAGAGAGAGAGAGAGAGAGAGAGAGAGAGAGAGAGAGAGAGAGAGAGAGAGAGAGAGAGAGAGACGCATTAGGTTGATGTAAAAAGTTTCTCAGTAGCTGCCGAGGAACCCCAAGTAATGTGAATGAAAGATCTTATCACGATTAAAGGCAGAACTTGAGATTGAGAGAGAGAGAGAGAGAGAGAGAGAGAGAGAGAGAGAGAGAGAGAGAGAGAGAGAGAGAGAGAGAGACTAATAATTGAAATGAGAGACACGGACAGAGACAGACAAACAATCAGACAGGCTAATAATTGAAATGAGAGAGAGAGAGAGAGAGAGAGTGTACAAAGACACACAGTTAATGGTATCAAAACTCCACTTCTGCAGCGGCTGAGACTCACCTCCTTCAGTAGTCTGCGAGGAAGTCTTAAAGTTGACTTCGGGAGACAAACAGACGGCGCGAGCGATTCCTCTGACGCTTGTCCTTGTGCCCGTGAACCCGCGTGACGAGCCTCAATCAAGAGTCCCTTCTTACTATTATATCCCCACTACAGGACTACAACAATGCAATCCTTCATTTCAGGATGGCGAGGGAGACATAACCCTAGAGTGGCCACAACCAGATCACTCTCGCAACGACCAGCGGGCCTCTCACTTTGCTGGCTTCCTGTGTAAGGCCTTTTGACTGTCCTAGTTGCGTGGTGCGCCTGCCTGGCCTTGAAACTAACCGTCACGTAGTAGACTGAAGGGCGCAGCGTTGAAGTAATACAACGTTGGTCTGTGGGCTGATGTTTACTGTAGGAGAGCGTGGGGAAGACTGGCTGGCGGGCACGAAAACACCTCCTCGCTCACCCGCGGCCTGAAGCTCACTAGAGGAAGACTGCAGGTGAGGTGAGTCAGTGAGGCTGTCCGTTCCCCTCCTCTCGTCGCGCGACCCAGGCTTGGCACTGACTGACCGACTCACGGAGGAACCTTAGTCTGGAGGTACTGTTCTGTGTGTGTGTGTTGTTGTTGTTTATGCACTATCAGGCCACACACACATCCCATTAATGCCAGGTAACAGGTGCATCATTGTTAAAAATCCCTTCATCCCCACCACGCGTTCTGTGATCTCGCTATTATAATGAGGCAAATTCCACCCAAGCCTTATTATTGTTGTTACTTTTATTATTGTTATCAATATTATTATTATTATTATTATTATTATTACGCTTCCGCATACGTTCAATACTACTCAATCCATATATTTTGGAATAATCTCTCCAATGTTTACTTCTTCACTCCTTGATATCCCTTGCTTCCTTCTAGCACCGCAGGGCAAAGGTAGAGTTAGCGTGATGCGATGTGAGGAGCGGTGAGTGTATTGAAGAATATCACCATATATTGGGTTATTTTGAGGTCATCAGTCAACGAAGTGCAACAAAAATTTATATATTCGGAAAAATACGAGCATATTGTTGTAATAATAATGATAATAATAATAATAATAATAATAATAATAATAGACGGTTTATTAGAAAAAAGCAGCCATAAGCTGAAAATATACATTTTGAACTTGCTTAATTCTAAATGTGAGGAGTGGAAGACTTCTCTTCTTTACATGAGACTATTCCGACAAATTGTTAGCATAGTGATAGTTGGTGGTATGTCCGTGGGTCAGGTCAGGTCTGCTTCACGACCATGTCCACCCCGGTGGTGTCTGGTGACGGTGTTGTAGCACCTTGGAGGCCAGGGATGGACTCGAGCCTGGTTAGATGGCATCGCCTTCAGGAGTTGGTGGAGGTGCAGCCTGTAGGAGGTCACGTATCACCCACAGAGTGATATGTGGAGGGGAAGCTGTAAGTGCTGGGTAGAGGTGCAGCTGGGGGTGGTGGGTGGAGGTGCAGCTGTTTTGGCGAGAAGATGGTGGTCTAGAGGGGAATAACAGGCATGGATTAGCACCCATAGCCCTCCCTCGCAGTCCCGGCCAGTGAGGTCGACTCGTCCGCCCACTCGGTTTTCATTGTTTATAATTCTTGAATTTACTTTCTTTTGCTTTAAGTTACTTCACTGTGTTGTGTTCATTACAAGTTCATTGTTCCTAATTGTGTAGAACTTCTCCTTCTCACTGAGGGGGAGAGGGAGGATTAGGTAGGAGTGGGGGGAGAGTCGTGAGTGAGGGAAAGAACGTGGATGTCATATATTTAGACTTTGCCAAGGCCTTTGATAAGGTCGATCATGGAACATTACTGCATAAACTAAAATCAGTAGGTGTTGATGGTAAGCTAGGTATATGGATCCATGCATTCCTGACTGGTCGGAGACAGTATGTAGTGGTAGATGGTGCCACTTCAAAAGGATCGGAGGTGGTTAGTGGAGTGCCCCAGGGTACAGTACTTGGCCCGCTCCTGTTTCTCATTATGATAGGAGACATAGACAAAAACATATACTCCTCCAGAGTCTCCTCCTTTGCTGACGACACTCGGCTCAGCAAGAAAGTAACATCCACTGACGATACGGTAACTCTGCAACAAGATCTAGAAAAGGTATATAGCTGGGCCCAAGAAAATAATATGAAGTTCAACAAGACAAAATTTGAAGTTATAAGATACGGTAAAAATGAAGAATTAAAGGAACACAACTATAAAGTCGGAAATGAAACCATAGTGGAAAAAGAAATAGTAAGAGATCTAGGAGTATGGATGAGTAATAACTGTACCTTCAGGGAACACATATACAGAACTGTCAAGAATGGCAGGCAGATGGCTGGCTGGATCCTTCGAACATTCCAGACCAGACATCCACAACACCTCCTACCACTGTGGAAATCACTTGTAGTCTCCAGAATGGAATACTGCTGCCAGCTGTGGAGTCCCCACAAGACTGGTGAGATCCAGGCTCTGGAGCAGGTCCAGAGAGTGTTTACCAGACACCTACCACACAACCAACAAAACTACTGGCAGAGACTAAAATCATTGGAATTGTATTCCCTACAAAGAAGACGAGAGAGATATATGATCATCTATGTCTGGAAAATCCTAGAGGGCACAGTACCAAATCCCCCAACACAAAGAGGAGAAGGAATACACGGTCAGACCCATCCTAGATTTGGGAGGACCTGTACAAGGAGGTCATTGGACTGTGCCTCTCAAAGGATTAAAACTATCCAGGCAGAAAGCTTCCCCACCATCGGACCAAGACTCTTCAACTGCCTCCCAAGAACCATCAGAGATCTATCCGGATGCAGCACAGAGGCTTTCAAGAGGAGGCTGGATAAATTCCTAGAAAACATTCCAGATGAGCCTCATATACCACACGGCCCAACTACCAGAGGGGCTGGGTCAAACTCCATACTGGACCAATACCAGTATATGAAGAAGTGTGGAAGCGGCGGACCCCCAGGTTGACCGTGGTGAATACCACCTAAACTTAAACAAGAACAAGAACAAGAACATAGACCCCAGACGGCCACGAGGAGCGCCAAGACAACACGACCTGACCCTAGCGAGGTCAGAGCTCGTGTGTGTGTGTGTGTGTGTGTGTGTGTGTGTGTGTGTGTGTGTGTGTGTGTGTGTGTGTGTGTGTCAACAACAATATGCTCGTATTTTTTCCGAATATACGTGTGTATATGTAAATGGCAGGAGTAAGCAGCTACATTGTAGCGAAGCTACAAACACACAGACACACACACGCACAGACACACCCTGCTGGCTGAAGCTGGTAATTACAGCTCTCGTGGGACAAACAACTCAGGTCGAGATTAACCTGACCTCACATCACCTGTCCCGTCGCGACCTGCACCGCACTCATCCCTCTCACTAGGTGACCAGCCAATCTACCACACATCAAATCAAAATAATAAATCTTGAAACAAAGCGATAGTACCGTAGCTAAAATTCTGCATGCAATGCTGAGGTATCTATAGAACCAGAAGAAAACGTTTGTACTTACATGCTGTACTTACCTGTACTGTACACACCTGCAATAGTTATATATAAATATCGCAGGTGTGTATGTATGTATAGTACAGGTAAGTTCAGTACATAAATACAGACGTTTTCTTCTGGTTGTTCCATGAGAATGTTTTTATGGGTAGCTCAAATAATATCTTGATTAAACCTATATGTGTTCTACATAGCAATAATGGAAATAAGATTGCAGCAACATACCACATAGTGCGTGCAATGTTGCGTATAATTCAAGATGGATATTAGAAGCACAATATTGTTGTCTTCACCTTTTTTTGAGCTTATAATTTATCATGGGATTGTTATGAGAATCTCTTGTAATCTCTTGTGTGGGATGTTAGAGGAATGTATATGATGCTGAGAGAGGTGGAGCTCACGACGATCAATTAGTAAAGCAATACCTGAATGTCTTAGACGCTTATTAATTAACGCTCTTCACACCTGCATGTGCATGACGCTTGTTCCAGTGTGGCAGCCCTGCGTTGGGGCAGCTTGTGTTCTTGGTCACAGGAAGGTTAGTCATTATTAATTAAGCTTGGCGTTACTTCCCAATCATCACTTTTTTGTTATCAATGTATTCACTGTTTGCGGGCCTTTTGTAAAACTTGGCTTGCCGAAATCAAGGTAAATGTGGACACACTCAGCACCTACTTAGACATCTTGACTCTCCCGCCACTACAATAGGGTTTCAGAAATTAATCTATTACTGTCTACTTTGACTTCCGGGTCGTTCATATTGTGTTTATTTGGAGGTTAGGAGGTTATAAGTTGGGTTACATTTTGTTTCGAAATACCTTTCATCATAATAGGGTCCAGTAGAGTTTGATATAATATTTTTTTCATCGTAAATCACTACTTTTTGGCGTGTGAGGAAAGACAAAAAAACGTGATTTGCCAGAGAAATGGATAACAGATTAATTCATAATGCATCAATGTATCACAAACAGAAATTGCTTTGTCGTATGAATCAGTGAAAACCCAATATTATGTAGCCAATTAAATGTCCACCTCCATGCGCATGTATAGTGACAGGTCAGGGGACAAAATATTATCACGAGAGTTAACCGGTCAGACTTGGGACCAGCTGATAGCACGAGAAAATAACCAATAAACACAACCATTGAGAATGACAAAGGAACTGACATCTAACATCTATAATACTCTAGTACAGCAAAATACATTCTTCTAACATAAAAGAGTCCTTGTTAGATGCTGTTTTGTTTTTCCACTGTGGAGTCATCATAATAATGGTGTCTTTTATAGTTTCGTCTGCACGGGGTGAAGCATCAGAAAGCCGACTGGGGGACACATATTCATCCACATAATTAACCCAACCAGCCCTTCCAGATTAACTTTTACACTTCCATGCCAGTAGCGTAGCGGCGTGGCGTGTGGTGTTGTTCCTTACTGGGGAAGAAATAATAATAATAACCTAACTACTACTAGTACTGGTGGCTTGGGGACGATGTGGTCTGATCATGAACTGGTGGAGGTGTTGAGGAGCAGTGTGCCCTACTGCTTGGTGGTGGCCCTGCCCTTACTCATTATGCTGTCACCTGTACCTGTAGATGCAGCAGCAGAGTTCACAGTGTATCGCCTACAGCAGTATGACCTGCACGGCTCAGCACATGGTGAGTTCTCCCTCCCTCTCCATCCCTCCTTTAATTTGATTGTGGAAGGTGTTGTGGTAGTGTATGATAAGTAGGATTAATGGGTGGGTTTGGTTTGACTAATCAATTAGTAACATCATTCCCTATATATGAAGTGAAAGTTGGATTGAAAAAAAATTATGAGTTGTGATGTATATTACAGCGCCAAACAAGAGCTAAGCACTGATTGACTGTGCATATTGTATACGAAATACATGAAAGTTTAGGTAAATTTATACTTTATGCCATTGTGCCACATTTGTACCCACCCACCCCCATCCCCCCCAACAAGCTTGGGGGAGCCTGGGGAATCGGGGGTTTTGGGGGGGGAAAGCATATGGGAGTGATATATGGCCTTTGAAAAATCTACGGGAATTTCCCTACATTGTGGGAAATTTCCCCAGATTTAACCTAAATTACCCTAACCAATCCTAACCGGGGGGGCTGCGCCCCCCCTGGACCCCCCCCTGTGACACTGTTTCAACCTAACCTAACCTAACCAATCCTAAAAGGGGGGGCTGCGCCCCCCCTAGACCCCCCCGCTGACACTTGTAACCTAACCTAACCTATTTATTGGTTGAATTGCAAATTTACCAAGTATAATTTCATAACTCACAATACCTTAAACGAGAGCATGAAGTTCCTGGCTGTGGGGTTATCCTCTACTATTCCTCCAAGGAGCCATACAGTGGGGACACTGAACAGCTGCTGGTAGGACGCCGTGCTCCCTCAGAAAGTCGTACAACAAATCGTTTTTTGAATGAAATTTTGCGATTATTTGCCAATAATCCAATTTACAATCTTGACAACTAACATGAACGGTAGCCATGATACAACTGAGGAGAAAACTGTCTCCTGCCCTATCCTTCCAGGTGTGCCACGTCTACTAGTACATATAGCAAGCTGTGATTGGCGCAGCTGGTGGTGGCAATTAGTGGTGGCACGTCATTGGACAGAGGAAATATAGACAATATGATAACCATCTGTACCAACAGGACCTAATCCCATGCTTGAAACCAAAGCCCTTGATAAAAACAATTGATAGTGTTTGTTTGTTTATTTTGACTTAGAGATACAGTCCAAAAGTGTTCCACATTCACGGACGTATTGCAGTGTTATTATTCATTTCCGACAGGTAGTGTAATCAGTGAAAATGTTGTCAACAGTAACAGCAACAAGCTGAGGGTAGCCATAACCTTCGACTGTTTAATGGCATAAAGTATAGTAATACCAAAGTTTATTAGTAAATGGTACTGCTCAACAGACTGGAATTTAGTCCCTCTGTTTTATGAAAAATCTCTCTGATATCGGTATAAAATTTCAATTCAAGATCAATTGTTACTCCTAGATTACGGGAAGACAATGTAAATGGGAGAAGGGACCTATTTAGGTGATAACTGAAGATGTAATCATCAAGGAATACAAATCCGTTAAATCATAGAATGAAAAATTTTTCTGTGTTGATTAGATAAAGACTTTGCATTGACAAGTTATCTATGCAGACTTGTTGATAAAAATTAGAAACATTAGAAGTCCAAGTATAGAGCCTTGATGAACACTAGTATTAACAGCCCACGGTGAGCTGAGGTCTTCACCAACTTTGACTTACATGCTCCATCCACCCCAGGAGGAAATGTATATTTCAATACAACAAGGAACCAGCAATTCCCATCTCAGATAACTTGTATAGGAAGGTGTCATGACATACCACACCAGACAATAAAACTTTGGTCAGCCCAAGTAAGTAAGTAGTTAACAAATGGTTTTCCATTCTGGAGTTTATATGATTCTTCCCATACACTTTGACGTACCTCCAGATCCAAACCCAGGAACTGAAACTAGAATATCTGAAGACAGTTTTGCCACAAAGAATGGCAATTCCATGGATTGGTCAATGCCATGAATTAAACCCTAAGAAATTGTTTGTGTATTCAATAATCACCTTTCTAATACAATAAGGAAGAGATTACATATTATTAAATGTATTGTGTTATGGTCATGCAGGCAGCCGCAGCAGCTTGGTGAACGTGGAGGCGAGGAGTTTAGATGCTGGCTCTGTGGGCCGGCGGTGTGTGTTGGCACGCTTGGTGGACCTCACACCAAGCCACTACCACCGCATGGTGACTCAAGGCGCTGCGGCACTACTCATCCTGCTGCCAGCCAATCTCACGGCACTCACCGAAGAGCACCACATGGTAACTTAAGTTCTTGTTCTTGAAGCTGTCATCCAATAATGAAATAGAAATACAGTTGTGTTGAAATTTTATTTTGTTGATAATGGTCATTATTGCTAATATTCATAACTGTCAAGATGATAGTAATAGGTAGAACTATATTCTCAAAATTATAAAGATTCAGACCAGCATGTATGTATCAGCTAGTGCAAATGACTGACTTTGTTCATCTTTAAGCACCAAGATGTTAATGTAGTGTGTTGCCCACAGTTGGTGAGGGAGGTGGAAGCAGCCTTGTTAGAGGCAGACACACAGATGGCAGTGTACCTTGCCCATGAAACTCAGGAGCTGCTTCACATTTATGAGTCAGTGCGTACAGCCACAAACACTGATTCAGCCACATCAGCTGCAGCAGGTGAGTGGTGGTGGTGGTGGTGGTGGTGGTAGACTAGATGGAAGAAGAATTGTGGCAAGAAACATTTGCTTGCATAATGTAGAATGATTGTACTACTTGTCATGTGTTATGTTTATCAATGCAACTGTTGCTTATTTTTACCTTTGTCACCTTTCTTTTCAGCCTTGATGAGTTCGCTGTCCACTGATGGCTACCAAATAGTGGTGGGTGGCAGCCAGTCCAAGGTGGTGTCAGACATGACCATCGCCAACATTCAGGTAGGCAGCAACCTAGGACATTACCTGTTATGTTTTCTTTATGCTTCTCATTATATGTCCAATGGTTCATTTCCTCTTAGCTTCCTTTGAATATGGGAAGAATTGCAGGAAAAATGAAATTAGTCTACATTAACACCTATTGTCTATTGTCTCCTTGAATCGCTCTTTGCAAAGGTAGAAATCAGTTAGAAAAGATCACAACAGCAAGATTAAAGGAAGGAGTGCAAGGATATGGAAAGACGAGGCACATGTATGTATATATATGTTGGAAATATGTAAAGAATGATAGGAGTGCAGGAAGCATGATTATGTGAGTGGAAAAGCAAAGATGATGGACTTGGTGTTATGGTGAGCCGTTGGACTTTGTTTAAGAAAATAAGTCATCAAAGATACAGATTCATCAAAAGAAGTGTTTCCCAAAAGGCAGTATCTTACTCTTGTATTAATATTGTCGAACAGAAAGTTTCACAATCAGAATTTTCACAATAATCTGAAAATTCAGTAGTAGTTGGTGGTTTTATTTATTCTAAAGTGTTGTACATCTTGCAGGGAAAATTGAGTGGGTATGGCGTGGAGGAACAGCTGCCAACCATAGCCATTGTTGCACACTATGATGCCTTTGGAGCAGCCCCGGTAAGCCAACACACACCTTATGTTTGGTGGTATTTATGCAGTCATGATTATTGTTTGCAACATAGCTAAAGAAATGGCAATACTTCCCCTGTTAGCATGATAGTGCAAGAATGTGTTGTCATTTGTACAGGAGCTGGCATGGGGTGCAGACAGCAATGGTTCAGGTGTAGTTGTACTCCTGGAACTTGCACGCATCCTCTCCCGCCTTTATGCCTCACCGCGCACCCACCCTCGCCTCAACTTAGCCTTCCTCCTCTCTGGGGGCGGCTACATCAACTACCAGGTAAACCAGTGTTGAGCTAGCATGTGTTCAGGTACTGTGAGGAGGGTGTTTAGCTGGTACATGAGTGTTGTGCACCATTTCTACACTTGCTGTGTTTCATTAGTTATATTGATCACTTAGTAAGGTTTATTTTCCCATCTCAATTTTGTTTTCTGCATCTTGAATCTGTATACCACCTCTCCTTTCTGATTTTATTTCTTAGGGAGAGAGAGCAAGAAAGAAAGAAAGTGTTTTTGTCATCAATCTATTTATATATCCATCCTATATATCCCTTAAAGCACGTAGCTGAGAGAAAGCATCTTTAGGGTTCAGGGAGGGATTTAGTCTTCCTTCCCCATCTACGTCTTGTCTCATAGTAGGAAGAAATAATACAGAGGAAGGGTTCCCCAGCCTCCTTGTTCCATACCTGTTAGTTTCCTTTTATGATACAGGGAATACAGTGGCAGTTATATATATGATTATTTTTGTATGATTAAATGTGAAAAGGGAGGAGCGTGATAAGAATTTTGATTTGTTTTTTCATACTGTCCCCTCTGCCTTTCGTGTTTGTATAGTAATGTCATTTCTCCTCCAGGGTTCCAAAAGGTTCCTGGAAGACCACCTTGATGCCTCTGACTCACCACTGCTCTCCGAGACCTACTACACCTTGTGCCTGGACACCCTCGGCAGCGGGGACTCCCTCAGGCTTCACGTGTCCAAGCGACCCAAGGAAACCTCACCTGGATACCACTTCTACCAGGTGAGAAGCAACACCTGTGCACACTTGCTTGTTTGGTTCACTCAAATGGATTAGACCAATTTGTTCTCTCAAGGATCGCAAACTTCATACAGTATTTGGTTCCCTCAAGGGTAATAGAACATATACACACACCATCAGGTTCAACAAGAAGGATCTGCTCTTAAATATAGGTCCTCTTTGGTGTAATGGTTATTGTGCTCGGCTCACATAAATTACATAAACTATTTTCTGGTCAGGCTATACTTATTCTATTACATTTGAATTTGCACAGAGGCGGAGGGAAGTATTTGTCTATCTAAACTCTGGCCTGCCTTGTTTTGGCTACCATCCTTTAGAGGGATTTTTTTGTTCAAATTTACATGTATGCCAGAATGCATCTTGAACCTGCCTATCCCCTTGGCAGGCCTTGGAGGAGGAAGGGAACAAGGCCAAGCTGACGGTGGACATGGTGCACCGCAAGATCAATCTTCAGGAGGACACACAGGCCTGGGAACACGAGAAGTACAGCATGAGGAGACTGCCAGCCTTCACACTCTCAAGGCTACAGGTGCTTTGTCTCTCTGTTTTGTGGCTGAGTTGTATCATAGCAGCAGTTGTATTTGTGATTGAACTGTAGAGTGTGTGTGTCCTTTACTAGCCTGTTGTTGTCCTCAGGGGCCCAAGAGTGGTGAGCGAGGCAGCATCCTGGACACCCGAGACACCATTGACGTGGCTGTGCTGACTCGCAACACTGCAGTAATCGCCTCGGCACTCTTGAGGCACATCTACAACACCTCTGTGGATGGCATCTTTGACAATGGCCTTGTGAGTACCAGTGGAAGGTGCAGGTGCTTTATTAATGAAGCTGAGGATGTAGCAGGCTGTGTGTCCTTGGTGATAGCCTAAAATTGTTAGTAAATAGCAACTTTACACTTGACTGGCATTCTTCCTTTTTTTTTTTTATCATAGACATTACCAACATGAAGGTTACTGTGTGTTCCATGCTTGCAGGCGGTGACTGAGAAGAGCATCCTGTCCTGGCTTGAGCTCATCACTTCACAGCCTCGCTCACCACAGCTGCTCTCCGGCAAGAACAGCCCCTTGGTCACCACTCTCCACCAGATTCTCAGCAGGTCAGTGTAGTAGTAGTCCAAGGTAACATTGAGCCCTGTGTTACATCAGCTGAAGCAGGGCAGCATAGTGGTAGTGACTTAGCTACACACAGTATTGTATTATTTGAAAGCATCGTCAATTACCCAACCAATAACAGTATCAGAAGGTAATTTTCCTCCCTCTATGTTCTGCCGTTTCTGGCTTCTCTCCTTTTTTGTAAAGAAATATAAAGAAACTCATGGTAGGAAATGAAATGTGTATAGTCTGCCCTCTACCCTGTATGTCTTTTATCATCCTTCCATTGCCTACCATCCTTCACTCTACTTCTACTCCACCTCCACTCTCCACTCATCTCCATATCCACTTCTATCCTCTGAATTGTTCACTCTGCATCCTTTGACCTTCATCCTCTGCACCATCACCCTTAATCCTCTGCCCTTTCAATCATCCACACCCTCCACCTCCACCCTCAGATACACAAACGAGGCGAGGATCACCTACCTCAAGGCTGACAAACGTGATCCTGAGTGGGTGTTTTATGACGTGACAAGGGCTACCATGGCGGCCTATGCTGTCAAGCCTGCTGCCTTTGACTTCCTGTTGACCTTGGGCATCCTGTCATACCTCGGGGTTATCTATGTCTTCCTTCAGGTGGGTCCTTCTTCACTCCTTTTGAGTTGTCACGTAAATGATTGTATTAAGTTCAAAGTAGTGTGTTGTATCCTATTTCTCAAAGCTCCTCAGTATACCTTATTACAGGTTTATTATGTACTGGTTCTTTTTTATATGTTTGTGTTGAAAGGAAGAATACTGTGGTGCATTTTCTCTTAATGGTGAAATAGTGTCTCATGTCCCATTCTTTATTGTGTTACAGTACTTTCCCAAGATCTATGTGATGATGGTGCGTCTGGCTTCCCCACACAAGACCAAAGCTCACTAGGTTGGTGTGCACCTCCTAAACGCTAATTAAGGTAATGCTTGCAGAGTCCCAGAAGTGTGTCAAGAAAACCTGTAACCAGTATTTTGTACAATATTGTGATATATTGTCCAGTAAGTCCAGGGTTGTTCTCTGATGAGTTGCTTGTACTGAGATGTAGTTTATAAACTTTTCTATCATTATGTTTCGTCCTACAATCTCATGACTTGCGTGACTCCAGACCACTAGTGTGTTTTTTGTTGCTAGCTCCTCTGGGGTCCAACACAAAGATCGTCATTTCATGTTTTTTATGTTGTTCTTGTTATGTATTATTAAAGTGAGAACATAAGGAAGCTGTAGCTAATGTATATTTCAATAGTGCAGCCTCACTAACTAGCCTTGGGGTGTGTGGGTGTGGGTGTGCGTGCGTGCGTGCGTGTGTGTGTGTGTGTGTGTGTGTGTGGGGGGTGGGGGGTGCTGAGGATGAGAAAAAGACAAAAGTTGTGCTGCAAAGTTTTCACTTGATAATAAATCTGCATATGTAATTCCTTTTTATTCTCTCTCTCTCTCTCTCTCTCTCTCTCTCTCTCTCTCTCTCTCTCTCTCTCTCTCTCTCTCTCTCTCTCTCTCTCTCTCTCTCTCTCTCTCTCTCTCTCTCTCTCTCTCTCTCTCTTTTTTTATCCTTTATTTTCTCATGATTATTGGGGACTTCATTGTACAATATAAATTAAAAATATATGCAGGTACTGCACCATATATCCGGCTTCAAAAAAAGGGCTGGTTTTAAATTAAATTTGGTGTGATACTTTGTAGGTCGCTGGTCTGCCACTTAGTTTTGATGTGTCTGGCATCCACCTTGGCAGTACCATTGCTAGGAGTTTCATCAGGACAGCACGTCAGAGTGTAAAACCTTCACTTATAAGTGGATTAATAATGATCAAATAACCCTGCTTTAGAAGCTTGACCACTAAGCCAATTTTATTCAAATAAGCAAAATGGATAGACGGACTGTGGTAACTTACATCCAGTGATTGAAGGTCCAACTCAAAGAAAACTAACCCAAGTCAACTCACACATGTATTGAGTCATTCCAGAAAACCCCCCAAAAAAAGAAATTTTTGGTCTGAAGTTTGCCTGATATATGGTTCAATACCTGTTCTTGGATCTGAGCCCGTCAGCTAGGATGAAGTGCAGGTCATTACCACCAGGTGTGTCCAGTCATGCACATCCATCATGTTTGCTTGTACTTAAGAGGTACACACTTGAGGTAAATGGCTCACCAAGACTTGCTCAGCCTTGTGTTTCAGTTTGGTGTGCACCACATACTTTGAACCCTTTCTTTCTCTCTCTCCTCACATTTTATACTTGTTGTGTTGGAAAGATTTATACATATATTATTTCATTGCTTTGTTTCTGTGTGTTGATTTCTCTATGTCTAAACTTGTTTTCTTCTTCCTGCTTCCTTATATTTTGCATTATGTGTTTTGTCATTCAAACTTTTATTTCACATTTTAAAAGATATTTATATAACGAATGGCAATCTGAGTGTGTTGACACAATAATGCCATAAAGAAATACTTATCATTGATATGTGCAGAATGCATTACTGCACGATAAAGTGGATGAAGTAAATTCGTGGAAATTATAGAGATAATAAGGTATGTTTACCAGTGGAGAGGTGGTCCCAGAGTGCAATAGGTCATCATGTCATGAAAGGCTTCAGGGATCGTCCCAAAATTGGCTTAAACCAAACACGAGTTCCTTTCAACTTCATGCTTGCTGCATAGACTTAAATATATTGTGCAGCAGGGAGAGCAATATTACGTTCATGTGTGCATGTGTGTATGTAATGGCATGCATGAATTATGAAGAATTAGTAATGAAATGGATACTAGAGTGATGAATTTACATACTACTTTGTAGTTCCCATAGACTCATTTTCACACTAGTTACTGCACCATTCAGCTGCTCCTGCCTTGGCCACAATCATTATATTTTCTTGCTCTCCATGAAGAGTGGTTTGTAATTTCCCATCGCTGTCTGCCTCACTTCAAGAGAATGAAAGCGTGCACTGCAGGCCACTTTACTGATGGTTTGGTGAAGTTCTTGTATCACAATACAGTGTCATCAGTGAAATACAATTGTTATTAAGAACATTGATGGTTTGCATGTTGAATATGAATGGAGAAAGGTGAGGCAGGAATGAGGGACCATGGCCATGACGGATGAGGGAGCTCAGTACAAATGAATGTAGCATCATGAAGCTGTGAATCATGCTTGAACAAGAAATTTAGGAGTGAATTATAATTGTTTTATTGTGTACTTTTTTAAAATATTATTTGTAAGAAGTCAAATTCGTTTGACTTAAAGCAATTGCGTTCGTGTGCAATGTATGAAAGGCCAAGGAATTTATCATTAATTATTGAGAAGATAATTGTATGTCAGTTTTGTAATGGCCCTTGAAAGCACCAAACCTTGAAGCTGGTGCAGCTGCATACAAAACAGTCTGTCTGTTCACTATGTTACAGTGTCTTCACAATACATTGGATGATATATGCTGCAGTGGTTTGCTGCCAAAAATCAACTTTAATTATGAAGATAAATTTGTATTGCATTTATGGCCAAATATTAACATCAGAGTTTTTGGGATTATATTGGTTTGGCAGAATCCCCGAGCAAGGAATGTTTATGTACATCTACAAGACTCAAGAAGGTTGGACGAGACCTTTGTCCTGCAGTAGACTCATTAAGGCAGATAATGATGATGATGATAGAAATGAAAATAGACCTTTTTTTTCAATATTGCTCAATAGTTATTTTGATGACATACAAAATTAATGAAGATTAATGGTTGAATAATAATGATGCAAAGGAAGACTCAGCGTAATGGTGGTCACCTGGTTAGTAGTGGTAAGATGCTACAATGACACCCGTTAGTGTTGGCCCTGAAGAACAATTTGTTTTGAAAGGTTAAGGACAATCATTTGACCTTCAACTAGTCTAGTTCTGAATGCAAGAAATTTTACCTAATGAGGATGTGAAACCTGTTGAACGTGTCATGATAAATTACTAATGAGAGTGTTAGTAGACAGACACATCTTCACTGGTGATGAATCGTGTGTCAAATTGTACTTGTGGCTTTCCTAATGGTTGTGTGGGCATGGACGCCAAACACTAACCTGCTGAAAAGGAGAACCTAATTATGTTTTATAAATATGTAAATCTGTGTCACAGTATTATGAGTAAATACACCTCATTAAAAAGAAAAGCATGAACACAGATAATCCACACATGTAATTGGATGTGTAGTGTCCCTCATCACATGCTCACATTTGTCAAAGAAATGATGATTGGAGGCAAGGAAACCAAAATGGAGTCAGCTGATGGTTTGCTTCCAGCTAACGGTGATGGTAGTTGAGTGAGTAACATCATGAAGTAATAAACTGAATTATACATAGTTCAAATCTATATATTTTAGTCATACTGAGTTTAGTCACGTTTTACACTGGTATATAAACCACAGTGTGAATTATGCCAGATGAATTTTAAGTATGTTGTTATTTGTTTTTATTATGAGTATTGACCAACAATTGATCCTGTTTTCTTT
>JAXIVD010005429.1:27500-29236 GCA_036785275.1 Cancer borealis
GAGAGAGAGAGAGAGAGAGAGAGAGAGAGAGAGAGAGAGAGAGATAATAGATATTTAGGATGTTGAAGGGAGAGGTAAAAAAAGAGAATGATGGAAGAAGGAAGGGGAAGGAGGAGAAGTGATAGAGGAGGAGGAGGAGGAGGAGGAGTAAAGTTTAAAAGATAGGAAGAGAGAGAGAGAGAGAGAGACATTGATGAGAGATTTTGAAGGGAGGGGAAGGGAGAGGAAAACAAATAGAGAAGGTGGAAGAGTAAACAAGATAGATGGAGATAAGAATGTTTGGAGAGAGAAGTTTGAGAGGGAGAGAGGGAAATGAGGGGGGGAGGGAGTGGTTGAGGAGAGGGAAGGGAGACAAACAGGGAGGTGTAAGAGGAAAATAAGATGGAAAACAGAGAGAGAGAGAGAGAGAGAGAGAGAGAGAGAGAGAGAGAGAGAGAGAGAGATAATGATAATGATGTTAATGTTAAGAAAAATGGAGGGAAGGAAAAATAAGAATGAGAGGGAGAGCTTGGGAGTGGAAATACTGGATAAAAGAGAAGGAAAAACAAGGGAAGGAAGGAAGAGAAGGAAGGAAGAGGGAGAAAAGAAGAGGAATAAGTAACAGGCCGAAGGAAAGAAAGAGGAAAAAAAAGTGACAGTTGGAAAATTTCAGACAAACGAAAACAGGGGAAAAAAAAAATAATCGAAAAATGTGAGAAAGAAAAAAAAAAACCGAACGTATTGCAAAAATAAAGAAAATAAAGAGATAGAGAAAGGGAGAGAAAATATGTTATTAGAATGGAGGAAAGTCAAATCCAAAGGGAGAGAAAGATTTAAAAAAAAAAAAAAAAAAAAGTATCAGAATAGAGAAATAATAAACCAAAAGGGAGAGAAAGACATGAAAAATAATATTAGAAAAATGAAAAAAATAAGTGAAAAGGAGAAAAAGAGATAGAAAAAAAAGTATTGGAATAGAGAAAAATAAGCCAAAAGGGAGAGAAGGGCGATAGCAACGAGAAAAAAATGGCTGACAGGAAGCAGTGGAAGGCGAGACAGGAACTGATTGGAATGGCGAAACAGAAGCTTGACAGGAAGGAAGGGAAGAGGAGGAGGAGGAAGAGAAGGAGGAGGAGAATCTTCCCTCCTCCCCCTTGCCTTCCCTTCAACCTTTGGAGATGTGGTTGCCTGCTAGTAAGGTTGCGTTGTTTAAGGGAGGCGGACGAAGAGATGAGAAAAGGCTTTGATTTGTGGTGTGGTGGTAGTGGTGTGGTGGTCTCTCTCTCTCTCTCTCTCTCTCTCTCTCTCTCTCTCTCTCTCTCTCTCTCTCTCTCTCTCTCTCTCTCGTGTGCCGTTCTTTATGTATTTTGGTTCACTTATTGTCATTAATTTTCTTTGTTGTTGTCTTCTTCCCCTCCTCCTCCTCCTCCTCCTCCTCCTCCTCCTCCTCCTCCTCTCCTCCTCCTCCTCCTCCTCCTCCTCCTTCTATTCTTATCGTCTTCCTCTATCCATACCAACAACGTCGCTTTCTTCTCCTGCAACCATTTTTCTTCTTCACCCTTTACCTTGCCATCTCATCTCTTGGCTCTCCTTCCATTCTTCCCTCCCTCTCTTTCTCTTCTTTATTTCGTACACCTTTTTTCCTTTCCTTCCTTTTATCTCCACTCCTTTCCTTTATCGTTTCCTCTCCCTTCCTCCTCCTCTTCCTCTTCTTCTTCTTCCTCCTCCTCCTCCTCCTCCTCCTCCTCCTCCTCCTCCTC
>JAXIVD010005430.1:0-10000 GCA_036785275.1 Cancer borealis
AGTGTAGTCAGAGGCATCACCTCACTCATCACTCATCTGCTTCATCACAGGACGCTGCTCCTCTTCCTTTCATCAGCTGGCTAAGGTATTCTCCAAGATGATACCACCTCCTGCAGCTAGAGGAAACAGTCTCCATCTTGGCTGCTGTGGGAAGGAATAAGAGTATAAGTAGTAATAGTAATAATTGTAATAGTGTTGCTCCAGTCCTCAAAGATAGGAGCAGTGCATCTTCCCTGCCCTAACCTAACCTAACCTATCACTTCCTTGGCATGGAGTATCTCACCTCGACAACTTGGATCTACACATCTGGAGCGCATACACCTGTACCTCGATTCTACTTCAAGCTACAAGTGCTTCGCAATGGCGTGTTTGTCTTGTATATGTGATCTTGTATATGTATGTCTCTAATCACTCACCATAATGCTGAACGATTAATTCAAGGCATTAAATGATCTTTCCTAATGAGAGAATACTTTGACCGGAGAGGAGAACACTTGAGAACTGTGAGCCTAGTTAAAGCTGAATAATTGATAAAAGGCACAAATACACACACAGGAATACATACACATGATGATGATAATAATCTATCTATTTAACCTATATAACAAGGTGTCATCTTCCTCTACCGAGGGTCAAGGCTGCATCATACATATACCACTACTATCGTATTAATAATGATAATCTATTTACATATACCACTGTTTTTGAAAAAAAATATGATTTAATGACCGTTGTAGAGTTTAATTAGGTCTATCAGATGCTGCAATGATATTTCCAATATCTCTAATAGCTTTCCAGATAATGAGGAAGAAAGTCATGTTTCTGAAAAAAGGTACGGTTTAATTTTACTGCATAATTATTAGTCATAGAACAAATATTCATAATGACAGTTGTAGAGTTCAATTAGGTCTATCAAATATTGCAATGATATTTCCAATATCTCTAATAGCTATCGAGAAAATGAGAAAGAATATTATGTTTTAGATAAAAGATATGGTTTCATTTTAATGAGTAATTATTAGTCATAGAACAAATATTCATAATGACAATTGTAGAGTTTAATTAGGTCTATCAGATGCTGCAATAATATTTCCAATATCTTTAATAGCTTTTAAGAAAATAAAATGTAAAGTTATGTTTTGGAAAAAAGGTACGGTTTGATTTTACTGTGTAATTATTAGTCATAGAACAAATATTCATAATGACAGTTGTAGAATTTAATTAGGTCAATCAAATACTGCAATGATATTTCCAATATCTCTAATAGCTTTCGAGAAAATGAGGAGGAACGTTATGTTTTGTGTTTTGGAAAAAATATACTTTTTAATCTTACTGTGTAATAATTAGTCATAGAACAAATATTCACAATGACAGTTGTAGTTTAATTAGATCTATCAGATGTTGCAATGATATTACAAATATCTTTAATAGCTTTCAAGAAAATGAGGAAGAAATTTATGTTTTGGAAAAAAAAAACGGTTTGATTTTATTGCGTAATTATTAGTCATAGAACAAATATTCATAATGACAGTTGTAGAGTTTGATTAGGTCTACGATAATTCCGATATCTCTAATAGCTTTCGAGAAAATGAGGAAAATTATGTTTTGGAAAAAAAGATACGTTTTAATTTTACTGTGTAATTATTAGTCATATAACAAATATTCATAATGACACTTATAGAGTTTCATTAGGTCTACCAGATGCTGCAATGATATTTCCAATATCTCTAATAGCTTTCGGGAAAATAGGGAGGAAAGTTATGTTTTAGAAAAAAATATATGGTTTGATTTTACTGCGTAATTATTAGTCCTAGAACAAATATTCATAATGACCGTTGTAGAGTTTGATTAGGTCTATCAGATGCTGCAATGATATTTTCAATACATCTAATAGCTTTTGAGAAAATGAAGAAATTTATGTTTTGGAAAAAAGATACGATTTTATTTTACTGCATAATTATTAGTCTGAGAACAAATATTCATAATGACAGTGTTAGAGTCTAATTTGGTTCATCAGATGCTGTAATGATATTTCCAATATCTCTAATGCTTTCGAGAAAATGAGGAGGAAAGTCATGTTTTGGAAAAAAAATGTGGTTTAATTTTACTGTGTAATTATTAGTCATAGAACAAATATTCATAATGACAGTTGTAGAGTTTGATTAGATCTATCAAAAGTTGCATTGATATTTCCAATATCTCTAATAGCTTTCAAGAAAATGAGGAGGAAAGTCATGTTTGAAAAAATGAGGAGTAAAGTTATGTTTTGGAAAAAAGGTACGGTTTCATTTTACTGTGTAATTATTAGTCCTGGAACAAATATTCATAATGACAGTTGTAGAGTTTAATTAGGTTTATCAAATGCTTCAATGATATTTCGAATATCTTTAATAGCTTTCAAGAAAATGAGGAGTAAAGTTATGTTTTGGAAAAAAGGTACGGTTTCATTTTACTGTGTAATTATTAGTCATGGAACAAATATTCATAATGTCAGTTGTAGAGTTCAATTAGATCTATCAGATGCTGCAATGATACCCAATAACCCAATACAACAACAACAACAAACGACAAAAATAAAAATCCAGTGGGTTGAGTTTAAAAACAATAAAAAACCGGGTTTTTTCCAACCCTGACAAACATACACACATACTGTACATACACACATAATTAATGCAAGAAATATTCATGATTTCAAAAGCAAACTGGATAATAGAAGATTTGGAGATGGGACAGCTCTTTTCCTATAGCTATATTACAACTAGGTAAACACACACACACACACACGAACAAAGTTTTAAATCTGTTTAATGTGGAAGAGGAATTTGTAGAAGAGATTGTAGAAGAGAGGCAGGAGAGACTGTGGGAGGTAAGAGTGGAAAGACAGGAAATTGGAAAACTATTGGAAGAGTTGGATGTGAGAAAAGCAATGGGACCGAATGGAGTATCGGGCTGGACTTTAGAGAATGTAGGGAGCAATTGGTGGAACCAATCTGGGATGTGATTAGCAGCTCCTTGAAGGAAGGAAAAATACCAAGAGAATGGAAACGAGCTAATATTGTGCCAATTTATAAAGGAGGGAAAAAGACAGCCCCGCTAAATTATAGACTTGTGTCGTTGACTAGTGTTGTGGGCAAGTTATGTGAAATGGTCATCAGGGAAAGATGGGTAAGCTATTTGGAGGAGAATAAGATGATAAATGAGAGCCAATTCGGATTTAGAAAAGGTAGATCTTGTGTGACGAACTTGTGAGTTTTTATATGAGTGATCGATGAAGTGCAAGATAGGGAAGGCTGGGTGGATACAGTGTACTTGGACATCAGGAAAGCTTTTGACAGAGTCCCACACAAAAGGCTGTTGTGGAAGATGAACCATATGGGAGGAGTGAAGGGTCTAGTGCTGGATTGGATGACAGATTATTTAAAGGATAGAGAAATGAGAACTGTGATTAGAGACACAAATTCAGAGTGGAGTGTAGCTACAAGTGGAATACCACAGGGATCAGTGCTGGCACCCATCATGTTCCAGATGTATGTGAATGATATGCAGGAAGGCTTGAGTAGCTATATAAACCTGTTTGCAGATGATGCAAAGCTGATGAGGGTAGTAAAGAGTAAAGAAGATTATAAGGAGTTGCAGGCAGATGTGGATAAAATTCATGAATGGAGCCTGAGGTGGAAATCGGAATTCAATGCTAAAAACTGTCATGTGTTGGAGATGGGGAAGAGTAAAAGAAGACCCACATGGGATTACAAATTGGGGGACAATTTAATAACAAAAAGTAAAGAAGAAAAGGATCTGGGAGTGATTATTCAAGACACCCTGTCCCCGGAAAGGCATATAAATGGGATAGTTGGCTCAACGTATGGGTTGCTAACAAATATTAGGGTGGCGTTTCACTATCTAGATACAAGTATGATGAAGAAAATTATAACCACCATGATACAGCCCAAGTTGGAATATGCAGCGGTGGTGTGGTCACCACACATGAAGAAAGATATAAGGAAGTTGGAAAGGATTCAGAGAACAGCTACAAAGATGGTGCTGGAATTGAAAGATCTAACCTATGAAGAGACATTGAGAGAATTGAGTTTTCCAACATTGCAGGAGAGAAGAGAAAGAGGAGATATGATTACGATGTACAAAATGGTAAATCACATTGAGAAGATTGACAGACAGGATTTGGTGACGGTAACTGGAGGTGTGGACGGAAGAATGAGAGGGCATTCAAAGAAGATTGTGAAGAGTCAGTGTTTGAGGGATATCAAGAAGTACAGTTTTCCTCATAGAACGATGGATATTTGGAATGGCTTGAGTGAAGAAGTTGCCACAGCAATCAGTGTGCATACATTTAAGGAAAAGTTGGATAAATAGTTATGGAGACAGGACATAATGAGCCCTGCTCGAACCCTGTAAATTACAACTAGGTACAACTAGGTAACACACACACACACACACACACACACACACACACACACACACACACACACACACACACACACACACACACACACACACAGCACACACACACAGACACAAACACCCATACACACAATTAATAATAATACAAAAATTTAACAATCTGGAGGAAACAAATAGAACATTTCTAATAAAGGAAAGAAAAGAAAAGGCTAGATATTTCAGAGGAAACAAGAAAAAATTGGAAAAAGGAATTTACTTGAACACAAAAAAATACAGCTTTTCCCAGAGAAGTATAGATACTTGGACTGAAGGAAGAGGTGATAATGGTATATAATGTAAATCAATTGAAAGACAAACTAGACGAAAATATATATGAACAGAGACAGGACCACAGGAGTGTAGTTCAGGCCCTAAAGGTTAATCTGCACAACAATGCCTCCAAACAAATCAGAATAATTTTTGTTACATTACACATGATACTTACTGTACTGAACATTTGTAAAAGAGCGGTCGCTTCCTTATTTCGTTTAATTTATTTCTTTATTTTTACATTAACAGAGTACTGGCCAAGGGACAACAGTCTTTTCTTTTTTTTAAACCCGCTTGTCGCCAGGCCCTGTAAATAGGACTGTTTAATTTGTAGGTCCACACACCTGACAGAATTAGAGTTAGGGTAATGGTACTAGTTTCCAGATAGCTAAGGAAAAAATACTTTTTTTTTTAAAGAGTTTGCTTTGTAACTTTATCCGGTTTCAATTAATTAAAATTATAAGGACATATATGGAAAAAAGAAGCGTTCAGCTTCCATTTAGTGGTTTCAGAATGTGAATTCAATGATTCAGAGCAAAGCTATTAAGCCCAAAAAAGTGTCTGGGAATCAAAAACCTATTTCCCAGACACAGTAATCTATTTCCGTCCAAGCCCTTTTCTTAGGTCTTTTAAGGACAATAGATGGCTCAAATTTACAGAGGTTGCGTGTTTTTGTTACTTTTATCTATAGTAAAAGTTTATGTGCCTTTTATGCTTTGATTATGAAATTGTATACACAAAAAATGTAAGTTGATAAGAAATGTGATAATTAACACTAATGTTGTTTCTTCGCACAGATTGAATCTAATTTGTTTGTAACATAATAAATTAATATCATACATCTTCCTGAACAATATAAGCATAAAACAACTATAGAAAAATTCAAGTTTTATTAATCAAATTCACAGACAGATTAACAAATGGTAGGTCTAGGCTATATATCTTAAAACTTGAGAGTGCTACTCTTAAACAAACAGGAATTGTAATTGTAATGTGGGGGGGGGGGGGGGGGAATGTGCCAGGCAACAAAGGCCATATGGCACAAACAAACAGGAAGAAAATAAAGATGTGGCATTTGTGCTAAAGAATTAAATGACTTCATTGTCAGAGAAGTGCTATGAATGGACCATGGAGGGAAGATATGGATTAAAATTAAAGGAAGATGTACGGAGTGTGTGTTTGGAAAAGTTAGGCTTGGCGTAGGTTAAGTCCTAGTTTAGTATGAATTTAATTAATAAAACTTGTATTTTATTGATTATGCAATAGTTGTAATGTATTAACTATGGTTGTTGTATTTTTAGTTAAAGAAGTTAAAATATAAATTGAAATTACTTTGATTTTGTTTAAGAGTAGCACTCTCAAGTTCAAAAATATATAGCCTAGGCCTACCATTTATTAAGTTGTAAGTGTGAATCTTATTAATAAAACTTGCATTTTTCTATGGTTGTTTTATTCTTATATTGTTCAGGAAGATGTATATTAGTTTGTTACATTAGTGTTAATTATCAAATTTTTTATCAACTTCTCCCATTTTTGTGAATACTATTTCATAATCAAGGCATGAAAGGTACATAAACTTTTGATATAGATAAAAGCAATAAAAACACACAACCTCTATAAATTTGAGCCATCTATTTGGACGGAAATAGGTTATTGTGTGCCAGTGGACAGATGTGACTTCTGAGCCTCAATTGTGTCAAAACCAATAAAGATAGAGTGCTCTTGAGTATACAAACACATGCGTCAGTGATCCCTTTACACCCTAAACAAGTCTAATTACGTTTGGAAGAGGTCGCCAAAAGTGGACAGGTACTAATTCCATGGTAGTTTGTGGAACTAATAATCTGTCCACCTCCTTTTTTTTTCTTTTCTTTTCTTCTATTTTTACAGGTTTCCCACATCCTTCACTGTCACACCCTTCATATCCAACAATCAGAAAGGTAATATATCAATAGGTAGTGAAGATACAGCGAAGAGAAGCAGACAAATAATTTAAAGATCGCTGTAAGAAATGACTTCAAAATAAAAATAAAATTCTGAATGTTACTGCACTAAAGCTATTGCATTCATGATGAAGTCCGTGTAGGTACTATTGCTAAAATGGTTGAACTTCTTCACATCAAATGTTTAGCTCTCTAAGTTTATTTGGTTAGTCCCTATTAGTTTGTTAATGCTGAAATGGACGGAAAACAGGTGCCGGACGGAAAACCAGTGCCACTACCTTAGGTTAGGTCAGTTTATTTCAGGCTTGGGTTGTGTCATTGGGGGGATCCGGTCGGTGGGGGCGTAGCCAGCACGGACAGTTTAGTTTAGGCGACCGCTCACTTAAACCTTAAAGTGTAGTGCAATAAAAATTATTCTGATCTATTTGGTGACATTGTTCTGCAGATTTGCCACCCTATACACTACAACCGGATAAATACAACTAGGTAATTACACACACATGCACATTAGAAAACAGTGCAAAATATCATTACAAGTATTCAAACATATAGATAAAATATTTGGTGACACATTCAGGATACTAAGAACTATACTTTGTACTTCCTAGATGAGAACAAATTATAACTACAATGATTAGATAAAAAACTGGAGTTAATATTCGGTTTGTTAACCACTCGATATATCTCCTTACCTTTATAATGCACTGCAAATTCAATCTCAGAAACTTGTTCAGATCACCTTAAATAGTTATGCCGCTGAATTACAGAAAAAAATGATTTTGGTAAATCTTACTAAGAGCATCTCCTCACGGATCACCAAAATATTGACATAGGTGATGAGGTACGTAATGTACAAGACGTTTGTGGTGGTTTTATTTGCGAATTGGCCTTAGTTTGGCCACAAACGGTCTTTAAATATCGGGTAGGTGCTCTCAAATTCGAAGTCCACACAGATGTTAGGTTATGGTTAGGTTAAGGTTGTTGGAGTATGTTACGTTTATATTATGGTTACGTTAAGTTAGGTTAGGTTGGGTTCAGTTAGGTTCTGGATTTGGGTATTAAAATGTAAAAATCTCATATAACCAAACCTAACCTAACTTAACGTAACCATAACATAAATGTAACCTACCCCAACAACCTTAACCTAACCATAACCTAACATCTGTGTGGACTTAGAATTTGAGGCACCTACCTGATATTTAAAGACCATTTGTGGCCAAACTAAGGCCGACCCGGAAATAAAACCACCACTAACGTCTTGTACATTACGTACCTCATCACCTATGCCAATATTTTGGTGATCCGTGAGATGCTATTAGTAAGATTTACCATGATTTTTTTTTAAGGTTACGTTAGGTTTGGTTGGGCTAGTTTTGGTTAGGTTTATCTAACTGCAGTTCTGGGAAGGTTGTGCTAACAATGCAATGTTTATTCGGTAAATTTTTACATCTTCACTGGTAAAAGCGCAGAATAAGGCCTTCTGCCCTTTCTCTTTTTTCTCCTTTCCTACATACTATGCATAGTGTACTCAACACATCTGTGAAGGTTTCAGGCAGTAGTCTCAATTATTTACCTCGCAAAACGTCTTTGAAGTTATGTTATGTTATGATTAGGTTAAGGTTGTCAGATTTGGTTACGGTTATATTTTGGTTAGGTTCGGTTATATAAAATTTTTACATTTAATTACCCAAAAGTTAGGGTTCAAACCCTTAGTTTTTTTCTGGATTTGGGTAAAAATTTTATATAATCGAACCTACCTGAACCGAACCTAGCCTAACTTAACCTAACCATAACCTAACCTAACAACCTTAACCTAACCATAACTTAACATAATCTAACCAACCTAACCTAACATAACTTCAAAGACGTTTTGCGAGGTAAATAATGATGACCCCACTATGCATAGTATGTATGGAAGGAGAAAAAAAAGAAGGGGCAGAAGGCCTTATTCTGCACTTTTACCATATGGTCCCCTAACAGGAACCATAAATCTTCTTGACATTCCTACAGCAATATGTACATCTTATCAGTGGTCTTTTCACAAATTATATGCGCCCATCGCTTGCAGCTATCACACTGCAATCCTTTATCCTTATCCACCTTCTTACACACCTGGCATTGGTGTTCAATGCTACTCATTTGCCATATTTACCATCTTCAATTAGTTAACCAGTCCTGCTACATTCTTGACACCTGTTACTTCTAGTTCTTTCTTTCATATCTGATTGACTTATTCTCCAAAAAAAGACCATAAACAACAACACTCACCACCAAAGCCTTTGCAGCGCAGTCTGACAGACGACAATCAACTTTTCTCCACAGTCACAGCAGCGGGTCCACCCCTTGGAGGAAGTAAGTATTAGTGATGGGCGCTTTGTGAACGAGTCGGTTCTTAAAGCCGGCTCTTCCAGATGAACGAGAAGAGCCGGATCTTTCTCGAGAGCCGTTTGAGATTTTTTTGAGAGCCGTTAATTTTTTTTTTCTAGTTTTTCCATATTTTTGCAATTGTCTAACAAAATGCAAAAATTACCGATTGTTAATAATTATAGTAATGATAATAATAATAATACTTACGAGAATGAAGCCTATTCATAGAAATTATATAGTAAAATAGTTAAGTTACCGCTTCAAGTTAACAAAGAAAACTGTATTTCTAAGTGTTTTGCCCTCTGGCAAAGAGGGGTAACTCAACACATAAAACACATATATATGAATAATTCAGAAAATATATGGTGTATATGGCAGGCCAATGATGTGGAATGTACACTATAATATTCCCTATAACATATCGGTAAATGAAGACAATCTGATAATATTAAGAGGTCAAATTAAATTATAGAACTCGTCTCAAAATAGTGTACATATTGTACAAATCAAGTATATTTTTTTCCATAGTTAATTTTTTAACACAAAACTCATTTTCTCATTATAGCTCGAGAACCATAAGGTATACGTACAATGACTACGAATAGACAAAGAGTGAATAGCAATCCAACTTTCTGTTGCAACATTTAAAAATGAAATTACTCTTTATATAATTAAGGAAATTTTTCTTTTCATAACCTGTGAGTAAAATAAAATAAAAATAACTACACTAGCTGATACGCCTTTTAAAATTATTTAAATTATTATAGGTGCATTTTTTCTGTCAAACTAATCGTTAAGGTTTTTTCCTTATAACTCGAAAACTATGAAATTGACGTAAAATGATTAGGAGTAATTAGGGAAGTTAAATGAAACAAGCTTTCTTTTCATTCTATTGGAAATGAAATTCAATGATAAATGACCATCGAAAAAAAAATTTTCTTAACTATTAGCGTTATTCAAAA
>JAXIVD010005430.1:15000-25000 GCA_036785275.1 Cancer borealis
GTGAGTGCAGTAAAACAGAATGCAATGAATAGTGACTAAGATACACCCACTCACTGGTTTTATCTACGGTTTCAAATTTGAGGGAAGAGTTTATCTATTACCCATCCTCACACTGGTCACCACACGGTCTGCCAAGGTAACACTGTAGCATATGCTACAAGAATACTGTTTTTCAGCCCCACTGTCCCTGGGATAAATTTAACAGCATTCTTTTATCAGTGGCATCGGTCATATACATACAACAAAGTATATTGCATTGTCGTAATGCAAAACAATAGTAACATTGCTGCATAAGAAAGGACACCAAGCGTAATTAAATCATCATCAAATACATGATAATATTTCCACTTCTGACAGAAAGAAGTTAGTCAATGGTAACACATAGAAAGTCTAGTCGTTCCTTATACTTGACAGTAAACAAGCCTCTCTCAGGGGATGGTTATAGAAGTGAACACTGAAGGGATCCGGCATGAATCGGCCTAGAGCCGCCCTTGGTTTATATATTATATTTTTGTCTTTCTTATAGTGCCCTCATTAAGTCAACCACCAACATCGCACGATAATCCAGCTGTTGTGTTAATTTAGAAAAAGTACATGATATTGAAAAAGAATAATTCTGTATCGACTGCATACTACTTACAACTATATAGATATAAAACGAGGTAAGTAAATAAATAAGAGGAGATAAAGCTGTGCAAAGTGAACGAATAGTAAAGGAGAGGTCATGGTTGAGAACACGAGTTAAGGGATAAACAAGATAACACAGATATAAGAGACCAAACCAAAATTACACCGTATATAAATAATAGGCAAATAGAACAACAAAAATTGTAAGGAGATAAGACATGATTGGAAAAAAACTGATAACAGCTCGTAAGGCTTGCTGGCTGGACCCCAAGAGATTGTAGACGAAGAGGGAGACCTAACAGGAGGTAGAGTGAGTGAGTTAATGCGAGTAAAGTAAGCGCCCGTACAGAAGGTATAGAGAAGGACTGAAAACTAAGCAAGTATAGTTTGACACCGATCGACTCAGTGTTGTGACTTATGGAAAAAATTATAAAAGCCTTTGTGCAGCAGTGGATTTGTTATGATTGATGATGGTGATAATGATGATGAGTACCTAATGAGTACCTAATAATGACTTGTTTTGCGGTAGTTCTTGCCCTATGCCCAATGACGGTGACTTAAAATGTTCATAAAATTCTATCAGTTGGTTTGAGAATACATAAATGTCATAAGTATTTTTTTTTCTAGCATATCGAGTTGTTTGTTTAAAATTAAGTCAGCAGGTGAATGTGACCGTTTCCATAATTAGTAGGCTAACCGTTGCCATTTTTATACGTAGCCTTGGTACAATATTGGTTACTCTACGTTGTATTTCACCTAGTTTTGTTTCTTGCAATATTGCTCTTGTATTAAGACTAAAAATGTACACATTATTCTTAATGTCAGCACACAAGTGAGTTATGCATTAATTTTTCTTTCTGATTTAAAGTTTAAAGTTCTTCCAATAAGATCGACCAATTTATTCCCATTTAATTACATTTGTTGCTAGGTTTTATAAATTTTGAAATGATGACGCCTCTTTTTTTTTTTATCTATCTACACTTGAGACTTCAACATTACCTGTCGTGTAATGTGCAAGAGGGATGTTATCACCATAATCATCACCGTCACCGTCACTATCACCAACATCATTACTGTTACCATCATAATCCCGACCATCATCACTATCACTCCTATACGAGGTTTCCGAACCGAAAAACGGTTGCTCCAAGTCACTGTAACAGTGTAACAACCTTTATACGTGCGGCAGGAGTGACGTCATTGCGGCGTGATGAGCGTGGAGACATGGCTGCTGCTGGCGACAGTGGTGGTGCTGGCGTGGCTGTACTCCAAGTGGCGTCACAACTACTGGTTCTCGAGGGGCGTGCCTTCTCCACCTACCCTGCCCTTCCTCGGGAACATCCATAAATCGTTGTTCATTAACACCAAGGCATGGATATTCTACCAAGAGGTAATTGATTAATTTATTGTTGATGTTTTAAGAGAAAAATAATAATAGTAATAATGATAATAACAATGATAATAATAATAATAATAATAATAATAATAATAACAATAATAATAATAATAATAATAGTAAAATAATAATAATAATAATAGTAAAAATATTAATAATAATAAAAAAAAATTGAAACAATAATAATAAGTGATAATAAATTATATTAATAATCATAGTAACAATAACGATAATAATCATAATAATAGTGAAAAAAACTATATTAACCACCAGGTAAAGTTGTAATGGTAATGATGAGAGCCTGAAATGAAACAGCCACGTCTAGGAGGCTGTAGCATATTGATCGGGGTTAGAGGTTCTAAAGATATCTATAAGATCTCAAATTAGAGTTTAATAGCTGAGTCGTTGCCGAAGGACTTGGTTTCACTTATGTAAATGTACACATTTTTTCCCCCGAAGCTACATTGTACTTTCTAGAAGTATACGATAAATCATAGGATTCTAAAGATACATTTTGACAGTTTAATAATGTTCTTAGTAAAATACTATACCAATGACTTGTTTTCAGATATACACCAAGTACCATGACTCGTCCATGTGTGGCATGTACGAAATGATGAAACCCGTCCTGATAGTGTGGGATTCTGAAATTATGAAGCGTATTTTTATCAAGGACTTTGACCACTTTACTGACCGAAGAAATTTTGATCTGGAACCAAATTATGAGAGAGATCAGGTAACAATGGAAATGTTATCGGTCAAGAACGGTGTGGGATGGAAAAGTCTGCGGGCTGTCATGACACCCACATTTACCTCAGGCAAGATCAAAAGCATGTTCCCACTGGTGTGTGACAAGGCTGATGCTCTCATTAAGTTCTCAATTAAACAAGCGGCAGAAAACCCACACGTGGATATGAAGAAAAACTTTGGGCGCTTCACTATGGATACAATTGCTTCTTGTGCCTTTGGCATTGAGTGTAACTCTCTGGTGGATGAAGATGCTGAATTTCCTCGCAAAGTAGAAGCTTTCTTTAAAATTAACTTTATAGCTGTAGTTAAAGGTTTGCTGATTGTTATGGCGCCAACGCTATATAAAGTTTTCCCCTTGACCTTTAATCCTCCGGAGATGGAATTCTTTATAAATGTAACAAGGAAGACTATAGCAGCCAGGGAAGCAGGGCAGAAGCGCGGGGACTTTCTGGATATACTACTGGAGGCACGAGACAGCTCAGATAATCCCAACAGTAAACGCGGTAAGTTCCAAACACAAGCAGGAACTGCTAAAATCATGGTTATCAAGGTCTAGATAACAATTTATCTGGACCTTGATAGCTATGAATATGAATATTTTTCTTGAAATATGTCTGAGAAGAAAACTGTATGTTAGCAAGCCTAAGGGGAGGGCTGCTCGAAGCAGGCCTTGGAGTAATTTGGTTCGAAGTAGCTGTTGTTGGAGTCAATGATTTTGGTCTGTTGTCACTGCAGTGCTGAGTGACCTGAGTATTGTGGCCCAAAGTGTACTCTTCTTCATCGTCGGGTATGAAACTACCGCCTCCTTGCTGGCTTTCTCTACCTTCCTGTTGGCCAAGAACAAGGACCAGCAGCAGCGCCTTCGAGATGAGGTGCGGCAGATGGTGGAGGAGCACGGCGGCATCACCTACCAGGGCATCATGGAGGCTAAACTGCTCGATGCCTGTCTTCAGGGTAAGTCTGACCTGGACAGTTTTACATGACACAAAAGATACTGCTTCTTCTAGGCAACAACATACGATAGAAGTGTACTGTTGCAAAACATTCTTATGGTGTCCCAAATAAAGCCTACCAGACTTTAGTAGGTGAATGTCTGACGTATTCTAAGAATATTCTACTGTATGGGGAAAGATCCTTATCACAATAATTGCAAGGATATTGTCACTATGTATATCAACCGCCCTCCCAAATTGACCTACCCACTATTCTCTCCAGTAAATTTTTCATGAATTGTATTTTAGGGAAGATCCAACCAACCTGCAAAAATTTGCAGGAATAATTACTAAAGGTGTGGCATACACTGTCAGCATAAATTGCATCCCAAGTTGACCATTGATCATTAACTGTTTCCGGTCATTTTACAGAATCTCTTCGACTGTATCCTCCGGTTGTGATAGTGGAGCGTTCCTGCACCAAAACCTTCAAGTACGTAATATTTTTTTTCTGAACTTTAGTAAAATGACCCACGAGAATCAGCAGGATAATGCTGCCCTTTATATGTTCCTCTGGGGGTTTAAAAAATTCCAACCTTTTACGAAACGGCTTAACCTGGTTAGGCCGAGGCGTCTCTGGTTAGGAACCTATACTATGGACCCGACCAACAATCAAATAGGAGGAAATATTTTCATACCAGTTGACTTACGCTAGTCGTTACGCCAAAATATTATCTCTCGAAGCTTATCACAAAACATTCACGAACAATGTAATGTTCGTATGGAGAAGTAAATGTGTTGTGTGTCTGCCCAGGTTACCCGGCACTGACCTGACCCTCAAGCCCGGAGACGTGGTTCAGGTGCCTGCCTGGAGCCTCCATCACGACCCCCGCCACTGGCCAGACCCCGAGGCATTCATCCCGGACCGCTTCCTGCCCGAGAACAAGGATAACATACACCCCTTCACACACATACCCTTTGGAATGGGGCCTAGGAACTGCATAGGTGAGGACCCTTCAGGAGGGACTAACCTATTCAGGTGATCCAGATATGTCTGGCTTGAGTCACTTCATAGTTCTATGGGAGGCCAGGGAGTAATGTGTTCCTTTTGGTGCTTACAGCCATGCGGTTTGCTCTGATGGAGGCCAAGGTAGCTCTGACCAAGGTGCTGTTGGAGGTAGAGTTGGAGGTAGCGCCGGGACACGAGGAGTTAGACTTGGAAACAAATAATGGCCTGCTGCGTTCCAAAGAAGGTGTGATGTTAGTGTTGAAGCCAGTGAAGGAGTGATGGAATTTTCTGCGTCTCATTGCGGAAAAGTACGTCACGCCCAACAGTCCATGACCCGTTCCACCCCAACAGCCATGCTTAGGGTGACAAATGCCACCTTTACCTGGAACTCTGTACTTTGGGTTCCCTAGGTAATCAAAAATATCAGCGCCAAGTTTCAATAGTTCATGTTAACACAATTATCCATTATTATAATTTATCTGCGTTGATCAAATATTATTGTCACATGTGTTCGTTTCTCCTCATTAACCTAAGCTACCTGTCCTAAATTCCTCCTCCTCATTAACCAGTTACCACAACTCGTGGTTAATAGAATAATAACAATAATAATAATAATAATAATAATAATAATAATAATAATAATAATAATAATAATAATTGTATTTCACTCGATGACATAGGTAACATGAATATTCAAAGTGAGTACAGGAAGTATATACAAGATATAAGTATATATAAGATAATATTGGTACATGATTGGTAACTGGGTATTTCATCAACAGTAAAGGTAAATGAGAGAGAGAGAGAGAGAGAGAGAGAGAGAGAGAGAGAGAGAGAGAGAGAGAGAGAGAGAGAGAGAGAGAGAGAGAGAGAGAGAGAGAGAGAGAGAGAGAGAGAGAGAGAGAGAATACGAGTATGTCTGGCGTGACCGAAGGATACGAAAAAGTGTATTTGGCGTGTGATGGTAGGGTTCGAACGAGTGTGTTTGATGTGACCAAAGAATACAACTGAGTACATAAGACTGAAAAAAGCTCAATAGTCAGGAGACCAGCAAAAAATAGATGGATAAATAAATTAACAAATAAGTGAATAAACAAATGGGAGAAAAACCACTAGTTCCTCGTAAAAAGGGAAAAAAGAAAGTGGTAAAGTAACACCTTCGTGACCCGGCGTACAAGTGTTTCCAGTAACTGATTATTCTTATGACTTGGAAACAAACTGGGTTCAAACATCTGCGTATTATGCTTTCACCTTAACTTTGATTATGACGTAATATCTGGAGAGCGCGAGGGTACAGGGAGAGGAGAAAGAGAGTACAGTGACAAGGGACTTGAAACGATATTAACATTGACAATATCTGCACCAAGCCATTACATGACCTATAACGCAATCCTAGAGGTGAGCATGGGTCTTACGCTTATACTATAAAACTGAAAAAAGCATTCTTATCATATGTATAATTCAAATACCGAAACAAGATGCAATAACAGCAAGTATCCTTCAATTACATGGTGGTAGTGGTGGTGGTGGTAGCTTGTTACCCAATTTAACATGCCACAGGCGTGCTACCCCTTTCACAAAATGTTGTCAATAATGATGTATATGGCAATATTAAAACATTAGATGTATTTTCTTTTCTGTTGCCCCTCCATTACTCCCGAAAAACTGTTATATTACCCCCAGGGAGTAAATTATCCACAGTTTGGGAACCACTGCTCTAGAACATAATTTCCTAAACTGGAGGATATTTTCCGTGGTGGAAAATTTCAGGATTCCAGGGAGAAATATATGCTGACAATAATATAAAATACTAGCAATTAGTCAATATAAGAACATATTTTTTGGCTAATATTTCAATATTATGTTATTTGTGTTATTAAGCAAGTAAATTTTGTGTTTTGGCAATTTTTTCCTTGTCCACATGAATGGGGAAATATAACTGGTTAAATCTAGACTCTCTTCACAAAATTCAATCGTTATCACATAGCTATATGTGATGTGTACGAAACAACCATTCAAGGTGACACACCCCCTCTCATAGCTGCGTTATCATTGTATACTCGTATCAGAGGTGTACGAAGCAACCGCCGTATCAAGTTCATTTTAAAGCAGATCTCCCGCATCACATTAGCTTCCTTCACAACCATCTTCCATCAGGTCCTATAAGTGTCTCCTTTTGAAGTAGAGCATCTATTGTAATTACAGATAAAGTTTTGATAGGTAACGTAGATGAGTAAAACTATCCAAGGGTGCAAAGAACAAACACCTTATCCTTCACCATGTACTACACCATCACCGTGACATAGCGTTCCACCACCTCATGTGTCACATAGACCAATTTAATCTGATAATGTAAGTAGGCTACATGATGACTCAATAGAAAAACGAGGTTAATTTTCTTTCCGTGTCTAGTTGGAGGCGGAGACGAGATGAGACACAGACGAGATGGAAGGATAGGATGGTCGTCTGCCATAAACCCCGAGGCATTATGACTTAAACCCGACAACCCTCACTTTAAAAAAAAAAGAGGTATTATCACCAATGGACTAATGGAAGAGAGAGAGAGAGAGAGAGAGAGAGAGAGAGAGAGAGAGAGAGAGAGAGAGAGAGAGAGAGAGAGAGAGAGAGAGAGAGAGAGAGAGAGAGAGAGAGAGAGAGAGAGAGAGAGAGAAACTATATTGTTTACGCTTCATGAAAACGTACTGAAAAGATATAATAGTCGTACATTTTCTTTATATCAATAGACTGGTGTGCAATGCCACTGTCCCTTAATCCCTTAACAGGCAATTTTCTCTGTAAAACGTTTCCAGATGAGAGAACTGTGATGAATTGTCTTTCCTCCTTGTCCTTAATTAAGCATAAGGTCAAATATAGAATACTAGAGTATTTAATGAAAACCACCCTCTCTTTGATAATTTTATGTGCAGCCTGCCTCCTCATCAGCTAGATAATATGACAGTTGATCAAAGAACACAGTAAAAAAAGTCTAAATCCAAGGTCACAACAGTTCAGAAGAAACTACACTTACATATTCTTAACCTTAATGGTTCTCTCGTTAAGGGTAACCTAAAGAATACTTGTAACTTGTAATCCCTTCCCCTTTTCTTTTATCTTTCGATCCTTTAGTTAACTAATTAAAATATTTTTCTTCCTCTTGATGAGTGGTGACAGTCTACTATTGATAGTAATCTTTGAACGAGACATCGTCTTTTACCAAGGGGCGATAACACAACTGGTGGTGTGAGTGGTTAGGATATTCTTTATCTCCCTGCAGTTATTAATCATCCTTGATTTAAAAGAAGGGGAAACACAGATGAACTGCAGAGACTGTAAACCATGATTAGTAATCTTTTTTTATTGTTTTATTTACTTAAGTTTTATTATTCCTTTTTTCGTTTAAGTATAAGAAAATTGTATCGCATATACCTTACACCAATTGCATTTTCTTAGACTGCGTTCATTTAATATAATTACAGATTAACGTGGTACTTATCTCCCGGTCATGTTCATTGTGCAACATTGTTATCAGTGATATAGTGTGTGTGTGTGTGTGTGTGTGTGTGTGTGTGTGTGTGTGTGTGTGTGTGTGTGTGTGTGTGTGTGTGTGTGTGTGTGTGTGTGTGTGTGTGTGTGTGTGAAGGGTGGTTGTTAGACGCCCGCCAGAATACGTCGTCATCGACAAGACGTAGAATACAGCAACATTTTATTGTAAGGTAAGTTTGTGTCATAACTTTCCTGCATCTGCTTCCATTAAATACGATGAGAGGGGTACACAAAGAAAGCAGGTTTAACTGCACGAACTATCGGCGCCGACCAGCGCCAAAAATTAAACCATACAGTGGAGTCTCTCATCTAACGCATTTGGATCTAACAAATTCATATCTAACGACCCTTTTGAAGCTCTATCCCACCTCCAATCTAACGATCCAAAATTCATATCTAACGGCAATTATTGCGGGCGTCCGGGATCGAATTTCAAACCTCCTGCTGATCGCTGAATTTTTGCTGCATCCCGGTGTCCCTCCTTCCTTCCTCAGCCCCCTCCCTCCCTCCTCGTCACTTTTAGTGTTGCCAGATTGGGCTACAAGTAGCGGATTGGGCTATCTTTTTATGCCATCCACTATTTGCGATATTTTGGGCTACACAATTTAGCTCGAGTGCGAATTCTTAGCAAATTTGCTGTAAAAAAAATTTCTAAAGCAAATTTAGGCTACTTTTTGAAAATAATTATGGCAATACTGGTCACTTGTAACCGTGTTCCATTGTGCTCGTCTCATTGTTCCCTTTTTTTTGGCCCTTCATCCCATCTAACGAGTGTTTGGCGATGTGTTACGCCTCTCATGATGTCTGCCCTAGCCTCAGTTAGCGGATAATAAATATATTATATGATTTGTATGTAATTTAGATCTCAAAATAACACTCGGAAGGGCAAAAATAGGTGAAAATAGGGACTCGGCCGAAGTTTTGGCACCAATTACAACTTTTTCCACAAGTTTATATATCTATATCTAACGAATTCGTATCTGACGCGGCACCAATTATTTGTTAGATGGGAGATTCTACTGTATAAACAAATGCAGGCTTGCACAGAAGAGGCAGGCCCAGATGGATTGGAGTAGGCAAGCAGCCAATGAACTCTCTTTCCTGATTCCTTGAACAATTCTTGCCTGCTCAACCCGCGCGATTAGACATTTTCAAAGCCATCTCATGTTCATTTCTTTTTTGCTGTAAATAAGTTGACCTTTAGAGGCCGCATTCAAGAAATTGTTTGCATATCCAGTTCCAATCATATCTTCCCTACTTTCTACTTAACCTTCTTGCTGGAAGTTTGCTCACATTCAACCTGTCCCTAAAAAGGATGACCACTCCAATCCTTCAAACTATCGCCCTATAGCTTTGATTTCCTACCTTTCTAAAACCTTTGAGTCTGTCCTTAACAAGAAGACGCCCAACCCAACAAGAATTAAGTGATTTAAGACGAGATGCTATAGGACGCCAAACCTCTGATCTTTCACTAGTTTCTGATTGGGGCAGAGCAAATCTAGTTCTGTTCAATGCCTCAAAAACTCAATTTCTACAACTATCTACTCGACATAACCCCAAATAACTATCCCCTCTTCCTCAATGACACTCAACTTCCCCTCTCCCCCACATTAAACACACTCGGTCTATCCTTTACTGAAACTCGCTCAATCCGTTCCAAACCCAAAAATATTTATATCAAAATCCTCCCCCCCGACCCTCACCTCCCTCCTTCTTCCCCATCCTTCACCTTTACTACATTTT
>JAXIVD010005431.1:0-5000 GCA_036785275.1 Cancer borealis
CACACACACCCTCTCCTGCTCCGAAACTACCAACCGTGACTCAAGATACTTAACTAACAATTTTCCTGCACCGGGTGTGCCAATATTTTCCACAACGCCTGTGTTACCTGTGCTACATACTACTACATACTACATACTTTTCACAACTATAACAATGGTGAATACTCGAAACTCTTCGACGACCAAGGAAGGAAACGAGGCTAAGGCAACTATCAGTGACAGTAACAGTGACGTAAGCGCTTTATTTGAATCCCTGCCTGAGGACTATAAGACCGTGGTGAAGGTTATCACAGAAATAATAACGACTCGAATAATTGACCAGCTAACTGACCTAAAAAATGAACTAACAGAGAAAGACAAACAGATAAACCACCTAAAAAATGACGTAACAACACTGAAAAATCGAGTCGAAGACCTTGAACTCCACCTGGACAGTGTTGATCAGTATGAACGTCGGGATTCTGTGATTCTCTCTGGTGCTTCATTACCCCCAGAGACGACCCAAGAGAACACCACCAACTTAGTGACCCAAGTGATTAAAAACCAACTTAAAATCAACATCAAGGAGTCCGACATCAGTGTATCGCACCGTCTGGGGCCAAAGAGACAACACGACAGACCGATTATTGTCAAACTGGTAAATCGGTCTCTCAAAAAGGACCTCGTTGGGGCGTGTATCCAGCTCAGGCCCCAACTATACACCAAGAAAAATCTAACACCCAAACGTAGAGGCCTGTTAAACAACATACTCACCATCAGGAAAGAACACAAGCAAAAATTCCAACAGTGCTACACTCAAGATGGAAGAATCACAATCAAACTACGGAACTCTACAATCAAACACACTATTACTGATGAGAAGCAACTGATGTCCTTCCTGGAAAAGTACCCTGAGATGATGGACACATATAGACAAAGTGCTTCATCAACCTAACAACAACAACAACAACAACAACAACAACAACAACAACAACAACGACAACGACAACGACAACAACGACAAATGGGTTTAGTGCTACTACTACTACTACTACTATTACTACTACTACTACTACTACTACTACTACTACTACTACTACTGCTACTGCTACTGCTACTGCTACTACTGCTACTGCTACTGCTACTGCTACTGCTACTACTACTACTACTACTACTACTACTACTACTACTACTACTACTACTACTACTACTACTGTTACTACTACTACTACTACTACTACTACTACTACTACTACTACTACTACTACTATGTAATATACATCTTGCTGTATATTATGAAATAAAGATTGATTGATTGATTGATTGACTACTACTGCTGCTACTACTACTATTACTACTACTACTGCTACTACTACTACTACTACTACTACTACTACTACTACTACTATCTATACCACAAAGGTAAATGCCTATGTAGATATTTCTACTATAATTAAATCATTGTCAATTACTAATGAGACCACTATCATATTGGTAATATTGCTATAAATATTCACCTATGTACACTACTATATACTCCTCAAATCATTATTATAAATGACTATTATTACAAATAATTTTCTTTATTAATATAAATTTCTGTTGTTGCTATTATTATATTAATTATTGATAGTGATAATAATGATGGTAGCGGTGGTGATGATGATGATGGTAGTGATCGTATTCTTCTTCCTCTTTTTCCTCTTCTTCTTCTTCTTCTTCTTCTTATTATTATTATGTATAATTGTTTTTACTGTTATTATTGTAATAATTATTGTCTATTAATGTTTATTATATTGTAACTACTACTACTACTACTACTACTACTACTACTACTACTACTACCACCACTACTACTACTACTACTACATTTAAAGATACCTCCATCCTTTTTATTTGCATGGGCTCCACAAATTGGAGGTCATTAGCCCCAACTCTGGTCGCTAATGGCTGTGGCATCCAACCATAATATTCTAACCCCTAACCATATCCATCTACCCCTATATTTACATCCTTATTTAATCCCTAACCTACCCACCCCTATTCTACTCTCTACCACTGTGGCTTCGCAATCAAGGCCACTTATGTCCGTGGTGGAGGGAGTGGCGTGCCTGGTACCCCGAAGACACAGGAGGGAAGACCTGAGAAGGGAGAATGAGAGGCGGCACCTCATCCAGGCGACAACATGGCTCCTTGGCTGGTGCTTCTTTTCTGCCATCAAATCGGCTAGTCTTGAATAGAAGCACTTAGCCTTGGAGCCCATCCCGCCGGACGTGGTGAAGACCAGAGGCATGAAGGTGCCGTGGTCGACGTGTTGAATCCTTTCGCCATAGGTTCTCGTCTTCTCCTGCTCATTCTTACGGTGGGCAGCCTCCAGAGAGAGCTCGCGGTGACATGCTGCCGTCGGGTCGAAGATTCGGACGTCGAAGAAGGCTCTCTGCCCCCTCGTCCAAAACCCCCGAGCACTAACGTCAACTCGAGCTTCATCGGAGATGTTTGCCGACCTCAACCGCAGGTTTTCTCCTCCAAGTGGCAGAAGAGTCGGCTCGGTGGCGACGTCATGGCACACCTCCCTGAGCATGTTGGCTGTCAGGTCCCTCACCTCATCGTGCCTGATGCACACGAATCCCCCCTTCTTGCAGGTCATGGTGTGGTCGATGTTGTTGGGGGAACCACATGCACAGATGTTGGGGAGTCCTTCAACTGGCCAGCCATACCTCAGAGCAACGGCGTCGACAAATTCTTGTTTGTTGAGGTTGAAGCCTCTTGCTCTGATTGGCAGTGACGTTAGCCAGTTAGATGCTCCCGTCTCTTGTGCAATATGGATTTTTCGCACAGTCGCGGCAGGTACGATGGTCTTCAGGCGTTCAAGGCTGGTCTTCTGCTCTTGTTGCCTGTCTAGGGAAATTTGCTTCCTTTGCTCAGCGATCGCATTTTGGTCTATTTCCCCGTGTGCGTCCTGAGCAACTATCTTTACTGTGAGGGATCTGGCTAGGTTGATGGAGTTGAGGTGCTCCCTCCTCCTCCTCCTACTACTACTACTACTACTACTACTACTACTACTACTACTACTACTACTACTACTACTACTACTACTACTACTACTACTCCTCCTCCTCCTCCTCCTCCTCCTCCTCCTCCTCCTCCTCCTCCTCCTCCTCCTCCTCCTCCTCCTCCTCCTCCTCCTCCTCCTCCTCCTCCTCCTCCTCCTCCTCCTCCTCCTCCTCCTCCTCCTCCTCCTCCTACTACTACTACTACTACTACTACTACTACTACTACTACTACTACTACTACTACTACTCTACTACTACTACTACAGATACCTCCACCCCATGTTTATTTATTAAATAGACGAGGGCTCCACGAATTGGAGGTCAGTGGCCCCAACTCTGATCGCCACTGACTGTGGCATCCAACCATATTACTACTACTTATCTACTATTTACTTAAATACAATACTTATTTACATATCTATATAACTATGTTGTCTACACTCTTATGCCACTCTCCACTACAGTGGTCTGGTAGTCCAGGCCAGCTGTATCGGTGGCTGTGGGGGCAGAGTATCGAGTACCCTTGAGACAAAGGAGGGCAGACCTGAGCAGGGAGAAAGAGAGACGGCATTTCATCCAGGCGACAACGTGGCTCCTTGGCTGGTGCTTCTTTTCTGCGGTTATATCTGCTAGTCTTGAATAGAAGCACTTGGCCTTGGAGCCCATCCCGCCGGACGTGGTGAAGACCAAGGGCGTGAAGCTGCCCTGATCAACATGCAGAATCCTTTTCCCATATGCCCTGATTTTCTCCTGCTCATTCCTCTGGTGGGCAGTTTCCAGGGAGAGCTCTCGGTGGCAGGCGGCCATAGGATCGAAGATTCTGATGTCCATGAAGGCTCTCTGTCCTCTGGTCCAGAATCCACGAGCACTTATGTCCACCCGGGCCTCGTTGGCGGTGTTGGCCGTCCTGTACCGCATGTGTTCACCGTCCAGGGGAAGAAGAGTTGGTTCAGTGGAGACGTCGCGGCACACCTCCCTGAGCATGCTGGCCGTCACATCCCTCACCTCGTCGTGCCTGATGCACACGAATCCCCCCTTTTTACAGGTCATGGTGTGGTTGACATCGTTCGGGGATCCACATGCACAGGTGTTGGGAATTCCCTCCACTGGCCAGCCATACCTCAGAGCAATGGCATCTACAAATTCTTGTTTGTTAAGGCTGAAGCCTTTTGCTCTGATAGGCAGGCATGTTAGCCAGTTGGAAGCTCCCGTTTCCTGTGCAGTGTGAATTTTCCTCACGGTATCCGCTGGCAGGATGTATTTTAGCTGTTCCAACATTTCCCCTTGTGCTCTTTGCTTGTTTCTTGTGATGTTTTTTCTTAGCTCCAAGATCGCATTCTGGTCTGTTTCACCATGTGCGTCTTGAGCTACGATTTTTTCAGTGAGGGATCTGGTGAGGTTGATGGAGTTTAAATTCTCTTCATCGGCCAGTGTCTCAGGGGATGTGATCCCAATCCCACCCAGTCTTGGTGGAAGTGTCAGCAATGTCCTCTCGTCCTCCCCCAGGACGCGGGATCTCATCAGCGCTGGTAGAAAGGTGTTCTTGATGGAGTTTTCCAAGGGTCTGAGGAGAGGGCTGATGCCTGGGATGGTGCGCATGACAAAGCTCCATCGGTGTTGTAGGCCATGCGTGAATGCTGAGTAGGCTGCGTGTGATTCTGTCCTGGCCATGTCAGACAGGACTTCCACCTCTTTCACCCACTCCGACACTTTCTCCCCAACATATTTCTCCTTGAACTCCGCTGTTCCAATTACTGCACCCAAATGTCGCTGTCCGTCCTTTGTCACAATGACCCCACTGCCATTGAACTGTTCCATCGCAGTGTTATAATGTTCGGGTTTAACAATAAGGACGGACTTGGTGGCGTTGGGTGTGTATCCTATCGTAGGGCCATTGTCATTTACAAGGTTCCACCACTCCTTCAAGTCTGCAATTTTCCCTGCCCCTGACAGGTCATCTGCGTATGC
>JAXIVD010005431.1:7500-29215 GCA_036785275.1 Cancer borealis
ACTACTACTACTACTACTACTACTACTACTACTACTACTACTACTACTACTACTACTACTACTACTACTACTACTACTACTACTACTACTACTACTACTACTACTACTACTACTACTACTACTACTACTACTACTACTACTACTACTACTACTACTACTACTACTACTACTACTACTACTACTACTACTACTACTACTACTACTACTACTACTACTACTACTACTACTACTACTACTACTACTACTACTACTACTACTACTACTACTACTACTACTACTACTACTACTACTACTACTACTACTACTACTACTACTACTACTACTACTACTACTACTACTACTACTACTACTACTACTACTACTACTACTACTACTACTACTACTACTACTACTACTACTACTACTACTACTACTACTACTACTACTACTACTACTACTACTACTACTACTACTACTACTACTACTACTACTACTACTACTACTACTACTACTACTACTACTACTACTACTACTACTACTACTACTACTACTACTACTACTACTACTACTACTACTACTACTACTACTACTACTACTACTACTACTACTACTACTACTACTACTACTACTACTACTACTACTACTACTACTACTACTACTACTACTACTACTACTACTACTACTACTACTACTACTACTACTACTACTACTACTACTACTACTACTACTACTACTACTACTACTACTACTACTACTACTACTACTACTACTACTACTACTACTACTACTACTACTACTACTACTACTACTACTACTACTACTACTACTACTACTACTACTACTACTACTACTACTACTACTACTACTACTACTACTACTACTACTACTACTACTACTACTACTACTACTACTACTACTACTACTACTACTACTACTACTACTACTACTACTACTACTACTACTACTACTACTACTACTACTACTACTACTACTACTACTACTACTACTACTACTACTACTACTACTACTACTACTACTACTACTACTACTACTACTACTACTACTACTACTACTACTACTACTACTACTACTACTACTACTACTACTACTACTACTACTACTACTACTACTACTACTACTACTACTACTACTACTACTACTACTACTACTACTACTACTACTACTACTACTACTACTACTACTACTACTACTACTACTACTACTACTACTACTACTACTACTACTACTACTACTACTACTACTACTACTACTACTACTACTACTACTACTACTACTACTACTACTACTACTACTACTACTACTACTACTACTACTACTACTACTACTACTACTACTACTACTACTACTACTACTACTACTACTACTACTACTACTACTACTACTACTACTACTACTACTACTACTACTACTACTACTACTACTACTACTACTACTACTACTACTACTACTACTACTACTACTACTACTACTACTACTACTACTGTTACTACTACTACCAATGTTACTATTGTACTATCTCTACTATTGCTACTAGGTATTGCTACACCTACAAAATTTGTGTGTTATTTTACTTGATTTCATATTATCTTCGACGGTTCTTCTGATTATTATAAGTATTTTTACTACTGTTTTATATTAATATTTTTATTATTGTTATTATTATTAAAATTACTATTATTATTATAATAATAATAATAATAATAATAATAATAATAATAATAATTATTATTATTATTATTATTATTATTAATGTTATTTTTCGTATTATTATATTAATATTACTATATAATGATAATATTTATTATATGGTAATTGTTAATGTTATTATTGTTATAGTTACTATTATTATTATTATTATTATTATTATTATTACTTATTATTATTATTATTATTAATATTATTAATAATTTTTATTAATATTATTATTATTATTATTACTATTATTATCATTATTATTAATACTACTACTATCACTATTATTATTATTATTATTATTATTATTATTGTTATTATCAATATTATTATCATTACTATTATTGCTCCTACTACTACTTCTACTACATTAATTTAAAATATTTATTTCTGTTCTCACGTCCTGGCGTAACAAAATTTTCAACATCACAGTAAGTCACACCCGGTGCAACTTAACTGCATTTCTCGTTGTTCTTTGTATCAGCAGTTTACTTTACTATTAATAATGTCTAACCTTTTTCACACTCTTTTCAATGATATTGATGATATTTATTCAGAAAATGACGTTACTATAGAAATCATAAACCAGATGCATGGCAACATGGACTTTAACTCTCTTTCAAAGTATTATGATATATCAACTAATAATGATCTTATTTCGACCCCGGGTTCTACTAAACTAACAATTTTTCATATAAATTCAAGATCGTTATCCAAAAATATTGATAATATCCAATCTCTCCTAAAATGCCTTAATTCATATCCAGATATCATAGCTGTTACAGAAACTTGGCTAACTGAAAATAACAAACATGTACATGAATTTCCTGGGTATCACTCCTATCATCTTGTCAGGAACACTCGGGCCCAAGGAGGTGTCACTGTCTATGTTTCTGACAATTTAAAATCTGAAAAACAATATGACTTAACATGTATCAATAATGACATTGAATTACTTACGATTAAAATTATTACTGAATCTATCAGTTTTCTAATGTGTGCAATATATAGACCAAATAGTAAACATATTGCAGTAGACGAATTCACGAATGTCATTAACACAACATTTCAAAACAAAGCAAAACATAATAAAATAATACTCATCGGAGACTTTAATATAAACTTACTTGAGCACACAACCCATACACCAACAAATAACTTTCTTGCAAACATTCAAACTTTAAATTTTATTCCCCACATCTCCAGACCCACTAGATTTCCAGATAGTTTAAATTTGGGTGACCCTTTCCTCCTAGACCATATATACACTAATTTTTGTGCGAAATTTACTACAGGCATTGTACACTTTCCCATTTCGGACCATCTTCCAATTTTCATAAATATTTCCTTCCCCCCAAAAAAACAAAGCTCAATGAAATAGAATTCAGAAACGTAACTCCTAATAATAAGCAACTTTTCTCTCAAAAACTCCACACCATATTATGGAACAACCTCTTATCATCACAAGATATAAATATAAAATTCAATACATTTTTGGACAGATTAAATACTTTATACAATGAATGTTTTCCATTAAAAACAAAATATATTTCTGAAAATCGACTATATAAACCTTGGATAACGTCAGCTGTAATTAAATCGGTCAAGACTAAAAATAATCTATTTTAGGACTATAAGATAGGTGTTGTCACTGAAAACTATTATAAAAAATACCGTAATGTCCTAAATAGGATTATCAAAAATCATAAAATTTCATACTATATGTCTATATTTGCAAACTTTAAAAATGATACACGCAAAATATGGAAAACCATAAATCAGCTGAAACACAACTATAAAAGAACTTATCTCAGTTACATAAAATGAATAATGAAGTAATGAGATGCCCATCCAATATTGCAGAGGCCTTTAATAAGTATTATACAGACATTGCTCCCAATTTAGATAACAACATTCCACCTTCTGATGTTAATCCACTTGACTTTCTAAGAGATAACTATCCAACGTCAATGATTGTTCCTCCAGTACTACCACAAGACGTTTCAGCTGTAATAAACTCATTAAAAAACAAAAAAAGTAATAGCCATGAAATTTCTGTATCTCTCCTAAAAGCTAATAAAGAACAAATAGTTGTTCCATTATCAATCTTGTTCAACCAGTCCATAGACAAAGGTACTTTTCCCAAATGTTTAAAGCATGCTACAGTAATTCCTATTTATAAAAAAGGTCAAAAAGACAACATTGCCAATTACAGACCTATATCACTGCTAAGCACCTTTAATGCTTTGACCGCCTTCACCGATAATATCTACTCTGCCTTGGATGCTCAACATACAATGCTCACTATTTATATAGACTTTACTAAAGCTTTTGATGCAGTGAAACATGATATCTTGTTACAAAAACTGAAACATTATGGTATACGTGGCATCATACATGACTGGTTTAGAAACTACCTTACCGGTAGAACTCAGAGTACAACATTTCAGAATAGTCTATCTATACCTCAACCATAGACTACACTATACTTGACTGGACACTCGAAATCTGACCTTTTGCAAACCGGTCCTACAGCAGATTTTTAGAAAAATCAAATAAAATACTTAGAAATAAGATAGGAACCTCAAATAAAAAGCAAACACTTCAGAGTGATGTAGAGAATATGTTTATGAGCAACAAAAACAAATTAGTCAACGTACGTCATCAGTGGGCGACAATTATTAAATCCTAAGAAACCAAGAAAAACACAAAATTTGCAATAATTTCCAGTAATATTGGAATTTCAATCTGAAAACACTTACATGCATAGCCCATGTAGTCTATATTAATATGCAATACCATAGAATACACCATACGTGAATGTGCACTCGAAATCGGGTCTTTCGCAAATGTGTCCTGAGGCGATTTTTTGTTTGTTTTATTTAAATAAAATACTTAAAATCATTATAGAAACCTCAAACAAAAAGCAAACACCTCAGAGTGATGTGAAGAATATGTTTATGAGCAACAAAAACAAATTAGTCAACATACGTCATCGGTGGGCGACAATTATTAAATCCTGACACCAATAAAAAACACCAAATTTGCAATAATTTCCAGGAATATTGGAATTTCAATCTGAAAACACTTACATGCATAGCCCATGTAGTTTATATTAATATGCAATACCATAGAATACACCATACGTGACTGTGCACTCGAAATCGGGTCTTTCGTAAATGTGTCCTGAGGCGATTTTTTGTTTGTTTTATTTGAATAAAATACTTAAAATCATCATAGAAACCTCAAACAAAAAACAAACAACTCAGAGTGATGTGAAGTATATGTTTATGAGCAACAAAACCAAATTAGTCAACATACGTCATCGGTGGGCGACAATTATTAAATCCTAAGACACCAATAAAAACACCATATTTGCAATAATTTCCAGGAATATTGAAATTTTAAACTGAAAACGCATACATACATAGCCAATGTAGTCCATACTAATATACATGCATGCTTGAAATAAGATTTGAAACTATTTCCAAATATTCTGTTTGTTTTCTACGTTTTCGCTGAGCATGGCAGGATACACAACACCTTAGTGTTGAGAGTAATTGTAAAATATAACCAAAACTTGAACACAACGCCCTAAGTCACTCGTAATCAATTCACTCATACTCATACTTCACTCATACTTTCATATACCCATGTAAAATAACTCCATTGTAATTCCTTATTGGTGATGGTCTCTAGTTAGCTTGTTGGTTTCATTGCCTCCTCCTCCTCTTCTATCTAGCAATGTTTTTTTCAATGATCTTATCACCATATATCACTTTCCCGGCGTACGTACTTTTTCTTTTATCCTGCCATGCTCAGTGAAAACGTAGAAAACAAACAAAATATTTGGAAATAGTTTCAAATCGTATTTCAAGCATGATTCAGAGTATACAATAGAAGCTGATGAAGCTACGGTCACACTAGGTTTTGCTAACGCTAGCCTGGCTTCCGTTTTTTCTGGATTTACAATGATATGAATAACAGCCTGGTCACACACGTAGAAGAACTAACCTTGTGGAATCAGCTGATAATAACAACAACACAAGCCGTTATGGAAGAAGCACTTCTCTTCTTCTTCTGCTCATGAACATTTTCCATGAGACTTATAATAGCGTCATGGGACCAATGAATTGAACTATTTATGTTGTTGACCTTTGTAAAGGATTGTTTTGGTCGTCTTCTTCTTCTTGTGACCTCTTTCGCCTTTTGCCTTTCGCGCCACGAATTGTTATGAAAAATTCATTCCCAAGCCGATATAACGATTATATGACATTTGATCACAATCAAATCATATTCAGGAATGGTTATTTCACAATATGTGATGTTTTATTTCAGAAATTATTGCGAATTTGCCAGATTTTTTTGCTATAAACAATATGCTTTATACACAACTCCCACACGATTTTTCACTCAAACTTGTAATCTTTGTTAATTTCCTATTTGCAAAAGTTGTAAAATAATTTTTTATGTTCAGCCATGGTTCAGCAATCATTACTGATTGTAAATACATGAAATACAATGTCCTAAGTAGAATATGAACTGATAATATGAAGTATTATCTGTCATCATTCATAGCAGCGGAATCTATAGGACCGAAATGTAATATCGTCTGTCAGCGATTGTCGCGAGTGTCCAGTCAAGTATGGTGTAGTCTATGCCTCAACATATTCATTACGGAGTCCCTCAGGGTAGTGTCCTCGGTCCCATTTTATTTCTTATCTATATTAACGATCTCCCAAATGTATTTACAAATCTTAAAAATATACTTTTTGCTGATGACTCTACTTTGTTCATTACTGGTGCAGACTATACATCCTTAATAGAAACAGTCAACCAAGACCTAGAAAGTTTTTATAAATGGTGTTCAAGTAATAGACTAACTGTCAATTTAAACAAAACGTACTATATGCTTTTTACTAACAAGACGATTAAAACTCTTCCCACTCTGTTATACAACTACAATGTCATAAACAGAACTAAGCAACACAAACTACTAGGTGTAACTTTTGATGATAATATATCCTTTAAACCACACATTAATGTATTATGTCTTAAATTGTCTAGAACTGTATCTATTATACCAAATGAGGGACCTTATGCCCAATAATTTACTCAAAATTCTCTATAATGCCCATGTCTTGCCATACTTTCAATATTGTACTCCTGTCTGGTGCAACACATATCCCACTCATTTACTTCCCTTGTTCCGACTACAAAAGAAAATAATTAGGATTGTTACAAATTCAGGCTACTTTGATCACACTCACCCTTTATTTAAGGATATGAACATCTTGAAATTATTTGACATTAACAAACTACAAATTGGTGTATATATGTACAAATTATTTACAAGCGATAATTATGTTAACTTTCTCCCACAACATAATTATCTCACCCGCAACTGTGAACACCTCCGTGTACCACAACATAGCCTGACACTTTTTCAACACTCACTAGCCTTCTCTGGTCCAAAGATATGGAATAATATACCTGACTCTATTAAGACCCTACCAACACTATCTTCATTTAAAAGGCAATACAGAAAGTATCTATTATCCCAATACTGACAATATTATTATATTTTCTATGATGGCCATGCAGATTTATTATAGCACCAACAATGCACGATATTAGCATTCTATAGTTAAGTTTTTGATCAATTGTCTATTTACTTGTTTTCTTGTTTTCTTTGTTTTCTTTATTTTCCTCTTTTATGTAATTTCCAGTAATGACTGACTTCCTAGAATAATTGTATCATATATCTGAGAGATGCTGCCCGAAAAGCTGTTTGGCTTCATATGGGCTGCTTACACTAATTATATTAAAACAAATTGTATTATATCAATGTAATTGCTTTGGTAAGCATAATAAAGTGTTTCAAGTGTTTCAAGTGTTTCTCTCTCTCTCTCTCTCTCTCTCTCTCTCTCTCTCTCTCTCTCTCTCTCTCTCTCTCTCTCTCTCTCTCTCTCTCTCACACACACACACACACACACACACACACACACACACACACACACACACACACACACACACACACACACACACACCCACCCACACACACACCCACACCCACACCCACACCCACACCCACACCCACACTCACACTCACACCCCCACACACACACACACACACACACACACACACACACACACACACACACACACACACACACACACACACACACACACACACACACACACACACACACATTTTTATCAATGAACATTGCAATATTGTTAATGTTGCAGTACTATGTTTATGATGTAGAGGAGCTCAAATATAATATTGAGAGAGAGAAAGAGAGAGAAAGAGAGAGAGAGAGAGAGAGAGAGAGAGAGAGAGAGAGAGAGAGAGAGAGAGAGAGAGAGAGAGAGAGAGAGAGAGAGAGAGAGAGAGAGAGAGAGAGAGAGAGAGAGAGAGAGAGAGAGAGAATATATAAATTATTGTCGTGCTAATATATCTAAAACATAACCCACTTCATTTGATAACATTATGTTCCTGAGTTAATTTTACGTATTAACTATAATTAGCATAATTCGAAAATACATAAAACTTATATTATGACATGTTGCCAAAACAAAAGATGTTAAAATAAATATTTATAAACATTGTAATATAGTTTAGTTTACCATTAAGTTCCAGGTGACTTGATTCTCTTTAGGCAAATATTGGCTTATAAGTCGGCAACACCTGTTAAAGAAAACATACAAAGAAACACAGTACTCGGTAAAAATTATTTCCTAAATCTAATATGCAATTCTAGCAACTTTGTTTTGTCCCACCTCCAGTTTTCCTATCTCACTCTCATTCCAAGCTATCACACCCATACCATACATAATACTCGGGACAGCCCCACTCTTCCACACTTCCCTCAATACCTCATACTTGCATGCCCTCATTCTTGCTGCACTCCCTAGGCGGCCTATCCATTAATTTGTCATATTTATCTTTTCATTGTTTGCTCTCACATCCATTTGTACTCATCCACATTCCTAGGTATAGGTTGTCCATTACTAATCCGGCAACCACGGGACCTTAGGACTGCAGGAATTTCGAAATTTCTGGCTTATTGATGATTTGTCTCCTTACTATATATGCTGCATATATTGTAACAGAAAATTATTACAGTTCTCAATTAACCTATCAATAGAGATTCGTTCCCTTACATTTTCCTCATTTTCATCATTGATTTCTTCTTCCATTTTTCTCTGGACTTACAACCATATCAGTGTAATGATAAATTGTAGGCACATTACCAGAACTGAAGGAGCACTTTTCATTGGATCATATTTGAATGCACCTTCTGGGAGAGGGATATTGAGAACAGAGGATACCAAGCGTGATTTGTCAGAAAGCATAATCATTAATCCATCAGGATGGAAATTTGATGGAGGAGCCGCATTAAATTCAAAGTCTCCAATTGTGTCTTTTACTACCAAGTTTGGCCTACTCTTAGCTATGGCAAGTAACCGAAAAAAAGATTCCTTTCGTGCTGTATTGATACTAACTGGCCCACTAACTTTAGTTTGGACTGTAGCTCCAATATCTTTGAAGTAAGATAAATAATTTTTTTCTTTTGTGGAGCCCAAAAGTTCACTGTCTTTTCTACCATTCCAGCAGAAATAAAGTTCTCCAACGCTCACGTCCCAATTTGTCACGTTCTTTAATATTCCTGGAAACACTGCTCAGAGTAACAGCAAATCTTACAAGATTAAACATGTTATTCTTCAGAAAAGGGTTCCCCTGCTTGCTAATTACCTTCACAATCTTTGCTGCATTTGAAGTCATCATACAACTTCTTCTCCCAACAACTTCATGATGGAGTGAACTTGGTTCTCTTCTCTCAATTCCTGCATAGTCCTTGAATTCTGAAACAATTCTGCGAAGTGTTGGAGCTATGATGAAATACTTTGCACGTGATTCCAATATTTGATTTTAATTTTCTTATGTTCTTGCTCAATGCCATGATCTGGATCAATGGAAGTGAATGGAACACTGTTTTTAGTAATTGCAAAATTTCCATCGTCAAGAAACTTCCAAGATGTTGGATCTGTATTTTGCAGTTCCAACATATTTGCTACATATAATGGCCCTCATCGTCCATATTTATACTGATCATGAGCATGAAAATATGGCAAAAGTTCCTCCAATTTAGCCAAATGCAGTCTCCAATTACACGTCCGTGTTGCTGCTGTAAACATTAGCAGCAGCATCACTTGATTAATGTAATTTTTTTTTTTATAAATCGTTGGATGTCCTTTCCGTTTTCCTTCCATTCACTCAATCTTGTATAAACACCGCTCGTGTTAAGTGCCTGCTGCACGTCAATCACTTGTGATCTAAAAGCTTCAGATTCTTTCTCACCATCTTTATATGGTGCACATGAATTAATTGCTTGATTAAGATGCTTCGATTGTTTTACTCTCTCCTCATTTAAGAAAATCGTCTGCAAGTACAGGCAAAACACTGCAATAAGGTTAACTGTGTGGGCTTCAATGCATCTGTATACATGAAGGCCATCCAAAATATGTCGAACTGTAACTGACCCATACATACCAGCTACTTCCCATGCTATGTCAATGCCACTTCCTTCGATCTACTTCCCTAGACACTTCAGTGCTACCATAGTGGGGCCCAAGTCTAATGCACCAGTTGGATTTGTAGTCCTTTAACTTCACCTCACGGTCACATAAATCACCATCTAAAGTTATGATTGGTCTTTGGCCTTAACCAACAATAATACAGTTTATTTTATGTGCTTGCTTCAGGATTGTAAGTAGTGTTGCCCATTCTGTCGGGCTTCTTCTATGTAAAAGAGCTACATTCCATTAGGGCTTCTTTACAATGTTCAAAGAACATAAGAACATAAGAAATGAGGAGACTGCAGGAGGCAAGTTAATGACCTACACGAGGCAGTTCCTTGTCCCCCGCCCTTGGAATAATCCAATATTTAGCCATCCCACCTGTCATCCCTATCCATACTCTCATCCAACCGTCTTTTAAAGCTACCTATTGACTCAGTACTTACTACGTGTCTATCCAGCCTATTCCAATCGTTCACGACTCTGTTAGTGAACCAATATCTACCTATGTCTGTCCTGAATCTAAGTTTTTCTAGCTTGTACCCATTTCCACGTGTCCTATCCTGGCTACTAAATTCTAAAACCTGATCAATATTTCTCTTATTAATTCCTTTTACCCATTTGTAAACCTCAATCATATCCCCTCTTGCCCTCCTTCTCTCTAGGGAGTGGAGATTAAGACGTTTTAACCTATCTTTGTAGGATAAATTTCTCAGCCCCTGAATCATCTTGGTCATTCTTCTCTGAACTGCCTCCAAGGAGCCTATATCCTTCCTATAATAAGGAGACCAAAATTGAGCTGCATAATCTAGGTGGGGTCTAACTAGCGCTAACTAAATACAACCTCAGAATGACCTCAGAACTCCTATTTGTCACACACCTACTAATAAATCCCAGTATCTTATTGGCCCTATTTCTAGCTATAATACACTGTTCCCTGGGGCGCAAGTCACTGCTTATTTGAACTCCTAAGTCCCTCACACTATATGATCTTCCTAAGGTATCGTCATTTAATGTGTAGTCTACAGACCTATTACCTTTACCTACGCTTATAATACTACACTTGTTATCATTAAATTGCATCTGCCATTTCTCTGACCACTCGTACAGCCTATTTAAGTCATCCTGCAGCATCCTAGCATCACCTAAATTCTTTACCGGTCTTCCTATCTTTGTGTCATTAGCAAATTTACTGATATCACTGTTTATTCCTGTCTCTAAGTCATTTATGTAACTTATGAATAACAACGGTCCTAGTACTGATCCCTGTGGTACTGTAGCGGTCTCTCCTTAAAAGACGTGTGGTACGTGTGGTACCCCCGTTCTCTTAAGGTCGGAATAGCTATAACTATTATAAACCTTTTATTTTCATTATTTTCTTTATTTCAATATACTCATTATGTTTCTTTATTTATGTTTTTCTTTTGCTTTTATGTTTATGCATTTTGTTGCGCTGCAGACCAGCCAGTCAACATCAACTTGTCACGCTCTGTCCTCGGACAGGGCGCATACACCATTTATATATTTCTTGTTCAAATTTATATTTTGTTTATTGATAACTATATTTTTGATAATAAATAACTTCAACTGGAGTCGAGTTTTCTCTCTCCAGTCAACCAACTAGCTACACGAGCACTCCCGAGCACCAGCACTTACAATTGGTGACCCAGAGTGACTAGCTATGGTTGTAAGTGGCATATAGCCTGTGCTATAAAAGAGCACATTTCTCCCAGTGTGATGGCCTAAGTCATTAGACTTATTCGCTAGATCACTCCTTTTGGCAAAAAGCCCTGCCTCCTCTATGGTGTTCGCAGGGTTGAGCCTAAGGTCAGGAGAAAATTACACTTCTGTGTAATTTGCCACTTATGAGGTTATCCCCTCCCACCCACCCTGGCACCTTCTGTGCCATTTAAGACGCCGTCACTGCGTCTTCGGCACGGCCTATGCGCGTTTAGCGCGGCCTATGCCTCTTCAGACGCCTTACTGCGTCTTCAGCCGCCTCATGCGCACCTCTGACGCCTTCATGCGTCATCACCAACCCCAGCGCCCACAATGCGCTTCTGTGTCTTCAACACCCCTTTGCACCCTCAGTGCAAATTAATGTTCACTCCCTGTCCCCCGCCTCACGGCGTTAAAGTGACCAACTTCATCACCACTCACCGCCCTGTGGACTATTCACCGCCCTATGGATTATACATCGCCCTGTGGATTACTCTACTCTCCACCACGACTACATAGTCTTCAGGCAGTTCTATGCAGACAACACTCCAGCAGACACCCTCTCCCACTGCCGTGTCGTCGTCTTACACTCCCAGGCGTCAAGGTCGCTCTCACAGCTGACACGGACTACAGATGCAAATCATCTCTCCGTCAGCTTCACGACCCCTCTCACCCTGGCAGCGACTTCACGGTACAACTGGAGAGGACGTCAGAATGGACCCACCACCTGCACCTGCCCTGTCAAGCCTCAATGGTGGCTTGGCACTTGACCTCTTGGGCTCCCTGCCACCCTCTGCCGGACTCCACCCGCAGTCGTACGGTCATCGCCAGCCTCATGGACTCCACTCAACACATTCAACACTGGTCCCAGGCAACCACAGGACATCTTTCCTCCTTCCTCGTCACTGGGGGGGGGGGGAGTATTGTAGCGGTCTCTCCTTAAAAGACGTGTGGTACCCCCGTTCTCTTAAGGTCGGAATAGCTATAACTATTATAAACCTTTTATTTTCATTATTTTCTTTATTTCAATATACTCATTACGTTTCTTTATTTATGTTTTTCTTTTGCTTTTATGTTTATGCATTTTGTTGCGCTGCAGACCAGCCAGTCAACATCAACTTGTCACGCTCTGTCCTCGGACAGGGCGCATACACCATTTATATATTTCTTGTTCAAATTTATATTTTGTTTATTGATAACTATATTTTTGATAATAAATAACTTCAACTGGAGTCGAGTTTTCTCTCTCCAGTCAACCAACTAGCTTCCCTAACACTCCCGAGCACCAGCACTTACAGTACCCCACTAGTGACATTACCTCATTCTGATTTCTTCACATTGATCTGTACCCTCTGTTTCCTACTAGTAAGCCATCTCCTAATCCATTCTAGTAGCTTCCCACCTATGCCATGAGTCTTAACTTTACTTAACAGTCTCCTATGGGGTACTCTGTCAAAGGCTTTACTGAAGTCCAAATAAACTATATCATACTCGTCCCCCTTATCTGTTGTTTCAAATACTTTCCTATAGAAGGATAATAAATTTGTGAGGCATGACTTCCCCTTGCTAAAACCATGTTAACTATGTCTAATTAGCTTGTGTTCATCTAAGTGTTTTCTAATTGCCCTTGCTATGATAACTTCTAACATCTTGCCTACCACTGATGTTAAACTAATTGGGCGGTAGTTACTACTTTCTGCCTTATCTCCTTTCTTGAATATAGAAACTACATTTGCCTGCCTCCATAGTCTAGGAACTATTCCTGTGTCTAGTGATTCTCTAAAAATCATCGCAATAGGTTCAACGAATTCTTCTCTACATTCCCTAAGAATCCTCGGAAAAATGTCGTCCGGCCCTGGAGATTTAGTCTTTTTAAGTCTATCTATTTCCTTGCTAACTACTTCCCTACTTATGGCTATTTCGCTTAATTTATCAACCTCTTGTCCCCTAAAGATCTGTACTGGCTCCAGTTCCCTACCCGACTCTTCTTGAGAAAATACGGACAAGAAGTATAATGCAATTCTACCTCAATGTTTTGATCCTCTTCTCTGCCTACTCCTATTCCCTCCTAATTTATACCCTGGAAGTGGTGTCTGAGGCCCTGGTAATTTCCTTTTCTAAAATCTGGTAATAAAGCAGTGTTTTGTTCTACCTCCTTTGCATTAATCTTGAATCTAATTTCATGGTGGTCACTAACATCAAATCTCGCTCCTATCTCAACCTGACTGACCAAAGTTTCATTATTCGTTAAGACCAGATCTAAAATATTTCCCTGTCGTGTTGGTTCCCTTACAAGTTGTGTGAAAAAACCATCCTGGACGACATTTAAGAATTCCTCCGAGCACCCGTCTCCTGTCATACTATCCCAGTCTATTATCCTATAATTAAAGTCCCCCATAATGCACACATTATTATACCTAGATGCCCTTGCAAGTTCTTGCATCAGGGGTGCACTAGCTGCTTCGCCTAAATCCGAAGGCCTATATATAATGCCTACAACTAACTTTTTCCCTCCTATAATAATGTCAATCCATAATGATTCAGTATTCCTATCTGTTTTTATAGTGGTATTGACATAGCTATTTAATGTGTTTCTAACGTACAATGTCACACCTCCCCCTCTCCTCCCTACTCTATCCCTGTGGAAAAAAGTGTACCCATCTATTCCTACTTCAGGTAAGAAATGTTTGCCTGCAATATCTAACCAGGTTTCTATAATATCTAACTCTTCAACACATGCGATACCTCTAAGTGTGTCTATCTTATTTATTACACTTCTACTATTTGTATAAAAGACACTAAGTTCATGCACCTCCCTCACTTTACCCCGTCCATTGTCACTATTACCCTTACCTCTATTTATATTTAGTTTCCCTGACTGGACTGCCTAACTGCCCTCTCAAGACATTCACTAAGCTCCTGCACCTCCTTCCTACTGAAGTGTACACCATCCCTGGCATACAGCTCCTGTCTCCCATAGAACCTGCTCCATTCATCCATAAAACCCCCCCCATCCTCCCCACACATCCTCATCAACCTCTCGTTGAGGCCAAGGGCATGTGAGAGCCACCAGCCTCTAACCCCCTGTCTAGGGAGTACCCCTGACACTATACACCTCCTACCACTCTCTTTTATCTCCCTCAGAAGCTCCCTATACCTATCCACTAGCTCCTCTGACCTTACCCTGCTTACATCGTTCACGCCTACGTGAACCACCACTAACGCCTCCTTCCCCGTCCCCTTCACTACCTTCTTGTATCTCTCTACCACGTCCTGTACTCCGGCCCCAGGAAGACAATACGTCATCCTCAACGTCCTGTCGGCCTCACAGAAGGTCTCATCTAAATATCTAATCCTGGAGTCACCCAGAACTAACACTTCCTGCGATCCTTCTAACCTTTCCCTGTCCTTCCTCACCTTCCTACCCTCCTTCCTCTCCTTCCCATCTAACTTCCTCCTCACTATCTTCGCCTTGGGTGTCCTGTCCCCTTCACCTGCTCCTACTTCTATCACGACCTCTTTCTCCTCCTGTGTAGCTAACAAGCCAAACTTGTTGCTACACTTTACCTGACACAGGGGAGGAAATTCCACCTCACACAAGGGAGGGTTCACGCTCCCCTTCCCTCCCCTACCCACTTGGATCATTCTTAGTGATATCTAGAAGTGCTTAGATATGAATGAGATAACATTCATACATACAGTAAGTGTGCTATGCTGCAGGTGATTCTCATAATTTTTTTTTGTTATATGTGGCCTTACAGCATTGAAACAAGGAAAAAGGGGCTTACCAGCTTGACAACAAGTTAAATTGTGTTTAGTTATTTGTAAATATTAGATATGTAAAATGAAACCAGAGTTTCTCAGAGTTGGCACACTTTTTAAAGTACCCTCAGAATATGAACAAATGCCGCCTGACTTGAGTGTGGATTGTATGATGCGAAACATTTAATGGCTTGTTGGGAGTTATATAAATGAAGGACGCATTGTGAAAGGTTTGAAGGTGATAAGCTTGTAATGTTAATATTAAAAGTGTGCGTGGTGTTGAAAATGTAATGTTGCTTGTAATATTAGTAAAAGGAGAGGAGAGAGAAGTACAACATTTCGACTCAGTAAGGCTTGCCTAGAAATTAGTAAAAAGTGTTCTTCTCACACTTGTATACGCTTCCATAATACGTTGATCTAACTTCTTAAGAGACTGTCAGTTTCGATCACTCGCCATGGTACTAGATGGGGGCACGTGAACTGTTAGTTGAAGTGCGGAAGGTTTTTCTTAATATAAGAACATAAGAATATAAGGAAGCTACAAATGACCCAGGGGGCCTATACGTAGTAGTTCCTGTTACTCACTTATTTCCTAAATCCATCTCGCATCCCCATCCATAAAGCCGTCTAGTAGTCTTCTTTTAAAACTTCCTATCGTTTGTACACTAACTACCTGATGACTGATACTGTTCCAATCAACTAGCACCCTATTTGTAACCAATTTTTGCCTATTTCTTTTCTATATCTACATTTTTCCAGTTTGAATTCGTTACTTCTTGTTCTATTCTGGCTACTGAACATGAGAATCTTTTCTACATTCCCCTAATTAAAACCCTTCACCCACTTAAATACTTCGATCAAATCTCCTCCTACTCTACACCTCTCCAATGAGTGTACTTTCAAAAGCTTCAATGTCCTTTCATAACTAAAATTACGAATCCGCTGTATCATTTTGGTCATTCTTCTCTGCACCTGCACTAACTCTAACAGTCTTATATCCATTCCATACGGGGACCAAAACTGTATTACATAGTCAAGGTGATGTCTGACTAACGCTAAATACAACTTTATAATAACCTCAGCACTTCTACTTTTGACACTCCTAGTAATGAATCCTAACACTCTATCAAATCGATTTTTAGCCTCAATACATTGTTTCCTAGGACAGAGGTCTGAGCTAATCTGTACATCTAAATCTCTCATATTCTGATCTATTCAGTGTTACATAGCGTATGTTGTACCTTTTGTGAGGATTTTCCTTACCAACATTCATTACTCTACACATGTCGATATCAGATTCCATCTGCCACCTGACCATCCGTTTAACTTATCTAAGTCTCCCTGCAGGTCCTTTACGTCAGACTGTGATCTAATAATCCTACCTATCATAGAATCATCGGTGAATTTACTAACATCACTATTAATCTCACGGTATAAGTTGTTAATGCATATCAAAAACAGTAATGGCCCAAAACAGATCCCTGTGGAATTCTACTTGTTACCACCCCCCACTTAGACTTAGAATCGTAACTCTTTGTTACCTATCGCTTAGCCAAGACCTAATCCATCAACCTAGCACTGACTCGATCTTTTAAAAAGTTAGCTCTAGACAATAATGGGTTCATCTCACTGTTTGGGTGAACACATAGAATGGTGGTTGATGACACCCCTTTTGTCCTACAGGAGGGAAAAGGCTCAAAAAGAGTTCATGATCAAGATATTAGGATGGCATGGTGGATGTTCCCTGTTAATGAGGGATGCCATTAACAGAGACAAAAGTTGCAAGAGAGGTTACCTTGCGTTTCTACTTGTTAACGTCACTTGTTTTGGATAATTTTCGGTTTTGTTGTTTGGACTTGTGAATCAGAACAATGCTGCTCATTTCAGCCGTCATATAGCCTCGCCATAGCAAAAACAGACTCCCAGGTGATAACGTTCACGTATGGTAGCTGCCAGTTCGTGACTGTTTGTGTGGTGCCCGGGGGGGGACGGGGGCGTTATTTTTTTATTTATAGTTGTTAATAGTTGTTAATCTTTTCTTTATTTAATTTGTTTTACTTTCACTTCACTGCTGAAGGACCACCAGTGTGGTGCCTTGTCATTAAATTAACTTCTAATGGGGGACTCTTATGGCAATTAAAAAGATATTTACTTTGATTAATTATATTTATTAATGGTCCCTGATGTTGGATATTTCCCTGAATATTAAGAAAAGAAAGCTGCCACCCCCCCCAAAGGTTTAATGAGAATTAGGGGATTCTCAGGGAATTTAGTTTCTTCCTAAAGGGAAGTTAAACTATTCGAAAGAGAAAATAATTACTACCAGGGAAATATAGGCGACGAATGAAAAGAAAAGGGAACTGATTTAACAATTTAGTTATTTGGTAGAGTGGACTGAGTTTCAATAAGGCACATGGATTCGTGGATTTGTTTCATATCCTTTTTCAAGAGTGTTGAGCACTTCCCACACTTACCTTACCACACCAACGGAGGTTAGTATTAACACGGAATCACTTTCTCAGAATTTTACTTGGGTTATTTATTTATGGTATACTTTGAATATCACAGGCTGATCATTGAGTCTTAGAAACACAGCTTAGGTATAGTATCAGACAACTTAATGGCTCATGGCAGAAATAACCTTCCTCAAAAAGAAAATAAACACACAGAGTTGGCAATATTTATCTCACATCGAGATACCAAACTCTTCACACATTACAAGTTATACCCTTGACTCCCTTCCCTGAAAAACATCACCTTAAAGTAATATTATAATTTTGTAACTGGGCTTGAGAGCAGTTAAAGAACCTTTTCTCAGGGGATTTCCGAAATTAAGGTGATTTCAATGTTTCTGGTTATGCAGACATAGTATAATTCTTCCTCACCAAATAGGAATACGCGATTCCTACTCCTAAATACATGGGCTGGGCCTATCAGACCGTCCTACGTGACACATAGTTCCCTAAGGCTTAACCCGGAAGTTTGGCATTGGCTTTCTAGCCGTTCATTTAACTACAAAAACAAAAGAAAGTAAATGAGAAATTGGTGTAACTGTCGTGGAGGCATTCTTTCCCTGTTGACGCGATAAAAGCTTAGCCTCCAATGACGCCCTCGCTAGGAAAAACGCGGGAGATGAGAAGGGGGAAGGGGGGGTTTCGAGGATATTCCTCCTTTGATCTTATTATTAATTGATTATTGAGACGTGAAATAGTTATCAGTTTATAAGAAATTAATTTTGACGCTAAATAAGTGACATTTAGATATCTATTGAACCTGATCTCTGGATTACTATGTAGGGGAAAATTCTGGTGTACGTGATTTTTCTCAGGGACAGGCCCTGGGGGTGGGATCACATCACATGGTGCAATATTACGTCATTCTTAACAAAGTTTTGTGAGAAGATAGCTAAGTAGATTAATTATATTTGACTATGGAGAGCATTTTGACAAGTTAATGACTATTAATAGTGATTAGATTATGATATTAATTTCTTTCCATAGAAAACTGTCTTGTGGGGAGGGATGACTGCATAGGATTTGAAAGTTTGGAGAAACAATTCTAATATAAACATTAATATAAACATATAGTATAAAATTATGAATGATGTGTGAGTAAAAACATTTATATAATGCAGTATCACCTTGGGAATACAGGATCTACGGGCAGACTAAACAAAACAAAAAGGTACATTCAGTAGGCCTATTTGAGATTAAATTGGAGGCATCACATTTGGATATGAATAATTACATATTCCAGTGAACAACAGCTTTAGAAAAGTTGCATTTGCGGTAATGCCTGAAAGAGAGGTTATGGAAAGACTAATGTGGATGATCTCTAGTTTCCATCGTTTGGCACAATGCAACAGCCTTAAAGAATTAGATAAAGTACGAACATGAAATGTTTTTTTTGTACTGACGTTAAGTAGAAAAAAAATCAGAGTCCTCCCGAAACTTTGAAAGGATAATAGAAAAATATACATGTTTTTCATTCGCCAAATATTTATGTCTACCTCAGCACCTTTATCCAAGTTACCTAATAAATTACCATATTAATAAATACTGAAATACGGGAGGAATTAGAAAAAAAAGGAAAGAAAGATAGAAAAAAGTATAAATAAAGAAAAAACTAAGAAACACAAATGGCATCATTAATATTATAATCACACTTTGCAAGGAAGTCACCGCTGGGAACCTTATAACAGTCTAACTATTATCCTAATTCAGAGAAAAATCCCACCGCTTTGTAATGCTACTCATTGTCTTGCTGGCACCATTTACAGTCGTTCAGTATAAAGTAAGGGCTTCTTCTACTATACCATCTACATTGAAATAAAAACACTGAGTAAACTGTCAGCTTTTCTAATGGCGAAATAGATATTCAGGAAACCGATCGAGTTTCATAGCAAGCACTTGATACACACAGCTAAATTGCCTCCTTAGAAGAACTGCCTAAATAATTATTGTCATCCAACAAAACATTTTACATTCTGCCAGTTTAAAATTGATACATCCGAGTAAGAATGTTTTCACTTCTACATAAGTAGCGAGCTCAGCTGATCAATGTAGGATTTGACACAATCTGTTGAAATTGCCAGTTACCAATAGCTATTCCTGAATCTCCTGCTGGGTTCAGATGGAAACTGAAACATACAACAAGTATACTCCGTGATGATTAGAATGCATTTGGCAGCTCCTTTTTAACCAAATCAGTGAAACACTAACGGCCGACCAAGTGGTAAGTAGTTCATCCACTTACATATTTTTATTTGTTAGTTTTTATTAACTTCTCAGGTTTTGAAAAAAAAACTGCCTAGTAGAATGAACATTTGATAATAATAGATATCTTGAATGATTTACCGTGACTCAACCTCAAAACCGGTCAGTGATAATTAGTAGGAAGCCTAATGTTGGTGAGTCGTGGAGATAGTGGTGAGGGAGTGGTGATGTGTGCAGGTGATGTGGTGGTGGTGGTATATGGTGTAGGTGGAGATGTTGGATGATGCAGTGAGGTTGTGATGGGAGGCGTGGGTTATGGTGGTGAGAACCTCTAGCAGAAACTAGTGGGAGGGGCGGTGACAGTCGCGACTCAGGTAAGTCTATCTTCCTGTGTCGAGGCAGGTAGGAGCACCGCGTCAGGCTTGCCAACATTCCCATCCTTTCCTTTTCCTTACTTTTCTACTCCATGCTCCATGAGCCTCTTAGAAGAATTATATTTATTTCTATGTCAAGTGCTGATGCCCACATATCATGTGAAATCTTAGCTCTTGGTCTATAATTTAATTTGAAACCATAATAGTATACTGACAAGTGATACAACGACTATGGTAGAATACTTCAACGCAATTTTCACTTTACTGCAAAACTTTTGGAATCCTTACATATATAGTTTTATCACACATTGTGCATATTAATATTTTTTCTCTAATTATAAGTAAAATTGATGTAGCAGTGTTTAGGATTAAAGCTAACTGGCAACTTATGATGTGGTTCCTTGACTATTTATTTGTCACTCAAACTTATAGTGCATGCTCTTGAAACCATCGTCAGTGCTTGAATCACAACCTTGTTTCATTTTAGTGTATTTTCTAGAAATACGGTATTACTTGATAAATAACCATTAACAGCAAGCACCCTCACTGGAAACTCATGATCTGAACGGTTGGCAAGTCTGTCGATTAGAATTCCGAGGCAGGTGTGTTGTTCGGTGGCCGTTCGCATTCAGTGTAACTCGGGCCGTGTGTGGCTATGGCGGTGGGGACGTGTTAGTGTTGCCAACTGGTGTTATTTGATTTTTGTGATTCAATAAGGTCTTCACCATGAGTATATTAAAGCGAGGGATGATCTTTATCACCTTCTTTGGGTGTTGCTTCGCCATAGCTCTAGCGGCAGCCGCTATGAGCACCAAGTTCTGGCTAGAGTCAGAGGCAATCCAGAGGAGGATAAACCCTGACAAGACG
>JAXIVD010005432.1:7500-10000 GCA_036785275.1 Cancer borealis
CTTGTTGATGATTTCGTGTGTGTGTGTGTGTGTGTGTGTGTGTGTGTGTGTGTGTGTGTGTGTGTGTGTGTGTGTGTGTGTGTGTGTGTGTGTGTGTTTTCTTTTTTCACTCATATTATTTTCTTTCTATTTTCAACTGGCTATTTTTTTTACTGTCTAAATTTTGATTTATTTTTCTAAATTTCATAACTTCACTGACTTCTTTTTTTCTAAATTTTCTTTCGCTTTCATAAATTTTCCTAGTCATATTCCTTCACTTTCTCTCATTTTCACTTACTGTTCTTCTTTTCAGTAATTTTCCTAATTTCCACTCATTAACAATAATAATATTCCCTCATCTTCACTCATTGACTCATTTTTACTGCTCATTTTCACTCACTTTCACTCACATTCACTCATTTTAACAATCTTCTCACTTGCACTGATATTCACCCGTCACTTTCACTTTTTGCCCACACTTTCCTTCCGTTACACTTGCTTTCCCTCACCTTTTTTCCCTTCCACTCATCTTCACTCACTTTCACACTCATTTTTTCCCGTCACTTTCACTCATCTTCACTCACTTTCACTGGTCACTTTCACTCACTTTCCCTATCGTCACTTTCAGGAGAGAACAAGTCGCTGCTGTACTCGCCGCTCATCATCATCTTCCTGAGCATCGTGGGCGTGTTCCTCACCCTCATTTTCATCCTCATTGTCCTCACGAGATGGAGGAAAATCAACTCTGGCAACTCACCTTCATCTGACGGAACAGCTAAGTCCCCCCCAACGGACCCAACAGAAAACGAGGGCAAGGTTAAGGAAGAAAACGGGAAGCAGGTTGCAGGGAAGACTAAGAAGAAGGTGGTGGTGGTTGAAAATGGAATGAAGGATAGAATTGGTGGTCACGTGGTCTCGGATGGCAGCACGTCCAAAGGTAAGTGTTGTTGTTGTTGTTGTTGTTGTTGTTGTTGTTGTTGTTGTTGTTGTTGTTGATTTTTTTTTTCGATTTTTTTTTTCTTTCCAATCTTGACTTTTTTTTCTTGATTTTTGTTGATGGTGAAGCTTATATTGATTTTCTCGCTTTTTTCTTATTTTTTCTTCATATCTTTCTTTCTTTCTTTCTTTTTTCCTCTCTCTCTTTCTCTCTCCTTGGTTTTGATTATTTTCCTTCATTTTTTTTTTTTTTTTTTTTCCTCTCATTGTAATTATATTTGATTATGTTTTTTTTCTCCCTTATCTTCGTTTTCTTTATTAGTTTCCTTGTCTATCTTCTAATTTATTGTTTTTATATTTCAACTTTTAAAATAAATTTCTTATTTCAAATGTTATGTATAAAAAAAATAGTTAAATTCACATTCATAATATTTTTTTTCTTCACAATTTCTTTCATTTTCAGTTTTGTTTATTCATTTTCATTTCATAACATTTCGTTCATAATCATAGATACACATGTTCCAAATATTTTCATGCAATACTTTTATTTGTATTTTTCATTTTTTTTCCTATTTTTTTTACATCAATCAGTTCAACAGTTTTCATTATTTTTTCATTAATGCATAAATATTCTTTCTAAATTCCATTACGTTACCAATATTTATATAAATTGTTTTTTTTCCCTTCATTTTTCATTCATTTTTCATTATTTTTACATTAATGCATAAATACAATTATTTTCATATTACTACGTTGCCGGTATAAATATAAATTCCCTTTTTTTCATTTATTTTCATTATTTTCTTAACACATAACATATTTCCACACCAATGTTGCCAGAATGTTACAAATATTTACTTTCCCCCCAATATAATAAACATTCCCATTTACCTTCACTCACTCACTCACTCATTGTACAAATAGAGTGGAGGTTTTCATAATGCATCGTGGAGGTGGTTGGTGGAGTGGACAAGGGATGAGGTGAGTGAGTGAGGCGATGTGAGTGTGGAGTGAACGTTAATCTTTGGAAAGGTTGCAGCGGCGTTAAACTTGATATTTACGAGACAAATAACGATGAATGACGCAACCAGATCGATGGTGACGATGAGGTGCTACGATGTAACGACGATCATGATAAAGGAGTACAAAGGAAGAACAGACAGCAACAGTCTAACAGGACTTAACGAAGCTGTCTATGTGGCTACACTACTACTATAATATCTACTTGATGAGACAAAAGGACAACAAAGTGGAAGGCTCCTCCTCACCCACCCACCCACCCCTTCTTATTAATAATAAATACGATACATTTATATGAATTTAGTGAAAGAAACGAAAAAGTAGAATGTTTACGAATTTCACAAAAAAGAATAGATTGACGAACTTCAAAATATAATAATAGATATATGAATAAAACATATTCATGCAAATTAATTAAAAATAAACTAGATATAATACATAACATTTGTAACATCCATTTTTACTTTAGAAAATAAATAATACAAATCAACTCATTTAAAATATTTCCGACAATTCAACAAGAAAAAAAAAAAAATCCTTCATATTAATAAATAAAAAATAAAAA
>JAXIVD010005432.1:12500-17500 GCA_036785275.1 Cancer borealis
CTGTGAGCCACTTAAGTGAATTAGTTTCCTGAAAAGCAAAATCCAACTTCTTTATTCTTTCGTTTCGTGCAAAAAATAAATGAATAAAAAGTTAAATATTGAAGAAGAAAAAACAATTAATACTGGCAACCATTTTCTATATATTTTTTTCATATTAGATTATTTCACTTTTTTTTTTGGTGGTAAGGCAGCATTATTCATTATTATTATTATTATTATTATTGTTATTATTATTATTATTATTATTATTATATATGTGTATAGTAATTGCCTCTTTTTTCTTAGTTGTATATTTATCTATTCAAATATTATCATCATTATTATTATTATTATCATTATCATTATTATCATTATAGTGCCAGGTAATACAATGGCTCTCTCTCTCTCTCTCTCTCTCTCTCTCTCTCTCTCTCTCTCTCTCTCTCCTCTCTCTCTCTCTCTCTCTCTCTCTCTCTCTCTCTCTCTTTCTTTACATTTATTGCATGATCAACTTCACAAACTCACATTCACATCACATTCTTCATATTCTTTTTTTTTTTTCTCTCTCTCTCTTTTTCTCTCTTTTTAGCGTCAAATTAAATATACAAACATTTATTTTATCTTTTTTTTCTCCCACATCTTTTTTTCCCTAATAATAAATTCACAAAGTTATGTTCATTTTCACATTTCCTTTTGCTTTCTATATATATATTTACATTCTTTTTTTTCTGATACATTTTTTGTACGTGTGTGTATATTTATATTTTTTTTTCTTTAGTTTATTGTATACCAAGTTATGATTTAAAGGTTGGTATTAAATTATAAAAGCTTCCGGTAAAATGTAATGTGAATTCCCGTTTTCTTTTCTGGATGTGTAAAGAAAACGGGTTGTTATTCAATCTATTTTCTTTCACTTTTTTTCTATATATTTTTTTTTAACGTTTTTTTACATTCATTTTATTCATTTTCATCAAGACAAGAGGGAAAAAAATTACTGTTTATTATTTATTCTGTTTTCTTTTCATTTTTTTTTTCTATATTATTTTTTAACGTTTTCTTTTCATTAATTTTATTCATTTTTCATCAAAACAGGTTGGGAAAAAAAAATATTTAAAAGGAAAAAATAAATAGAGTTAAATGAATTAGATATATATATTCTTACCGTCGCTGCTGCTGCTGCTGCTGCTGCTGTAAGTAATTTGTTTATAAAGGATTGAATAAAAAATAAGATACTATTTCACTTTCTTTCTTTCTTTCTTTCTTTTTTCTTTCTTTTTTTAAACTCAATTTATTTTTTGCATTATTTTTATTTTCTTTGGTCTCGATTTCCTTTCACTTTTTTTTTTTAACCTATTTTTTTTAATCTTTTTATTTCCTTTTTTTTTTTTTTTTATATTTCCTTTGTTTGTTCTGTGTTTTGTTTTTTCCTTTTTTTCCTTCTTTTCTTCCTTTGATACTTAGTTTCCATTACATGTTTTTTTGTCCTTCCGTTCTTTATTATATTCTTTCCTTTCTCCTTCCTACTATTTACTATTCATTTTTTCCCCTTTTTCCCTCTCATTTCCCCTCGTTACTAAGCCCTTCCCTTGTATTTTCCTCTCATTGTATTTCCTATTATTACAGTTCACACATTTTCCCTTTCTTTCTTTCCCTTTCCTTCATTCTTATCTTACCATTCTTCCATTTTTCCCCTTTTTCCCCTTATTTTCTTTCCCTTCCATTCATGATATTTTACATTCACTCAGTTTTCCTTTATTTTCTCCATTCCTACCTTCTCATTCTTCCATTTCCCTTTTTTCCTTATTTCCCTCGTCACTAACCCTCCCTTGTTTCCCTCAGATGCCTTGCTCGGCCAGGACGCCCTCACCCTCGCCAACGGATGTTTTGGGTACTACAGCAGCTTGGGGAGAGGCGCCCCCCCTCAAACACCCACCCACGACCCCCTCCCCCCTCAACAACCCCCTCACACACCCGTCCCCTCACCTCCACCACACAAGTCATACCCCCTCACACACCCACTCCCCTCACTCCCTCTCCCCTCCCCACCACCCCAACAACACCCATCCCCTCTAGTATATCTCATAATTACCTCCACTCCTTCCCCTACACACCTACTCCCTCCCTCCCCCACCCCCAATCTCACTCCCCTGGTGGTGGTGGTGGTGGTGGAGGGGGTGCTGGTGGTGGTGGTGGTGGTGCTTCCCCTTACATTAGATACTCAGAACCCTTCCTAGAAACCATGGAAGAGGGAATAGAGAACTAGATGCATACACTAATGATAGTAGTTATCGAAGAGGAGGAGGAGGAGGAGGAGGAGGAGGAGGGGAAGTCCTGAGGGGAGATGGGGGTAGTGTGGTGGGGGGTATAGGAGGAGGGGAAGCATCTCTTTAGAGGGGTATAGCAATGGTGTGGAGGAGGAGGAGGAGAGTTGGTATAGAAGTGGTGGTGGTGGTGGTGGTGTAGGGGTGGATGGATGGGTATCGAAGTGGTGGTTATGGAGTTATAGGTGGAATGTCTCGTTTCCGTGCCATAGACAGTTATAGAAGTGGTGGTGGTGGTGGTAGTGGTGGTGGAGGTGGTGGTGGTGGTGGTGGGTGAAGCTTTTGAAATGGTAAATACAGAGGAGGAGGAGGAGGAGGTGGAGGAGAAATAAGAGGAGTAGCAGAAGGAGGAGGAGGAGGAGGAGATGGAGGAGTAGGAGGAGGAGGTGGTAGTGGAATTGAGTCATATCGAAGTGGAGGTGATGGAGGAGAAGGAGGAGGAGGAGGAGGAGGGAAGTGGTAGAGGAGAGGAGGAGGAAGAGGAGGAGGAGGAGGAGGAGGAGGAGGAGGAGGAGGAGGAGGAGGAGGAGGAGGAGGAGGAGGAGAGGAGGAGGAGGAGGAGGAGGGGTGGGTCAAGATAAGTATAATTTTTTGGAGGAAATAAGAAATAACCCGAAATATGTAGTGAGGACTCGGGGAGGCGATGGTAATGACGAGAGTTTTGTGTGAAGGTGACGTGAAGGTGAGCTGAACCATGAGCTGAAAATGAGGTGAACATGAATTGAAAATGAGACGAACATGACCTCAAAATAAAGTGAGCATGATATAAAAATGAGGTGAACAAGAGGTAAAAATTAAGTGAATGTGAGCTGAAAATGAGACGTTAATAAAGACAGATATTGAATTGAAAATAACGTCTGGTGAAGGTGAAAGAAAAAAAAGTTGGTGTAACTCGAATGCAGGTGAAAGTGAGGTTTAGTATTGTGAGGGAAAGAATATGATGATGAGAAAGTGACGTTTAATTAATGAAGGTGACAAGTAGATGCAGGTTGAATTACGTTAAAAGTGAGGTTGTACGATAAAGAATGTGATGTGAAAGTGACTTCAGTTTGGGATGAAAAAAAAGATGGACCATGACTCACACTGAAAATGAGGCGAAAATGACGTCAACTGCAGGAAAAAAAGATTAAATAAATTACTAAATGATGATGAACAGATGAAAGTGATTTGTAGCGAATGTCTAAAAAAAAAAAGTCAAGATTACTGATGAACATGAGCTCAACGGTTGAGATAGAAATAAAATGAGGAACTGAACATGAGTGAGAATGAAGATGAAAACCACATTAATATGGAACGAAAGTGAAAGGTAATACACTCAAAGACAAAACACTACGAAAATGACACTCAAGCAGAAAAAAAAACGTGAGTGAAAGTGAGTGAAGGTGAAGTTGATATGAAAATGAGCTTATGACAGTGAGACATGAGGTTGAATATGCTGTAATATGACAATAAGTATATATGAATATGACTTCTACTTATAAATGAGAAGATGAAGGTGAGTGAAAGTGACAGTGATGAAAATGCAACTTACACTCACTTGTATGTATAGGTAGACTTGTAGAAGGTGAACTCTGTGGCATGTGAGGCGGGGCTGAAAGTGAGAAAAAGAAGATGATATTAGTGAACATGAAGAAATAATATATAAATGCAATAAAATTAGTCAGACAATCAAGTAAATGAGAGAGGAAGAAATAGACGATAATAAGTTTAAGTGAAGATGAAAATGTAAGATAAAAAATAAAATGAAGGTGAGAAAGTGACTCAACATGAAGGAGAAAATTAAAGGAATATGAAAAATGCACACACACACACACACACACACACACACACACACACACACACACACACACACACACACACACACACACACACATACAAAAAAAGCAATCATTTAAACAAAGAAATTACCAAAAATACATCAAAGTTTAACACAAAATTGAGAAAAAAACGAAATAAAACAAGAAAAATTTAGAAAAAATAAGAAAAAATTCCTCTACAATGAGAAAATAAAACGAAACTTTATAATTTCACTGCAAACAATAAAAAAAAAAAAAAACACGCAAACAAAGGTGGTGTTTAGAAATTATAAGAGGAATTATCACACCTCAGCCAAGATAATTACAGTGAAAATACGCAAAAAAAATATTACAGCAATAATAAAAAAAACGAAAAAGTGAACAGATACAATAAAAACTGAAAATATAGTGAAATTATAATGAAAACAATTGAATACAGTGAAAATACAATTAAAACAATAAAATAAAGTAAAAATATACGATGAAAACAATGAATATATAGTGAAATTAATAATTAAAACGAGACAAAAAACAGTGTAATACGTTCAATTAATTGAAATACATAAAAATAACACGATAAAAATAAATATATTCAATACAGCGAATTAATGAAAAAAAAAGTTAATACCTTTTAAAATGTGAAAAATATACATAAATAAATCAAATAAAACAAAGAATTTAAAAGAAATATACAAAAATACAACAGAAAATATAAAAAAATTAATAGAAATTGATGAAAATAATAATAATAATAATATGAAAATGCATCTTGGCAGAGTGAAGCAAATTAATTACTACTACTACTACTACTACTACTACTACTACTACTACTACTACTACTACTACAGTGTGAATCATTGACTCAAATACAGTGAAGCAGAGAGACAGTGCTTCAAATACAGTA
>JAXIVD010005433.1:2500-5000 GCA_036785275.1 Cancer borealis
ATATCCCAACGTCAAACACACACACACACACACACACACACACACACACACACACACACACACACACACACACACACACACACACACACACACACACACACTCACAAACATAAACACAAACACAAACACAAACAAACACAAAAACACACACAAAAAAATAAAAAAACAACAAGAATACAAAACAGTAATCACCGGATCATCAGTAGAGCAATAAGGCACACAATCAAATACACAATGAAAACAGCAGAGAATAGAGCCATAATAAACCTTTTAGATTTATCGCAGGAGTGTGTACGGGCTCAGGTGCGTGGCAGGGGTCAAGCAGCGGTATAGCCAGTAACCTTTGACCCCGCCACTGGCCCACTGCGAGTTGAGAAAGCGGTGGTTTATCAGCATTGCAGATGAGGAGCGACGACGACGGGTTAATTCTCGTAGACTATCTGTTCACCCTTCCATCGTACGCCTAATTTACACACACGCATCCCCATCTGTCCACACGAATCACCACCTCCTGCCACTCCGTCCGTCTGTCACGATACGACTCGAAGGTTTTATGTGACATCTTTCGTCCTGAAGGGGTCTCTCTCTCTCTCTCTTTTCTCTCTCTCTCTCTCTCTCTCTCTCTCTCTCTCTCTCTCTCTCTCTCTCTCTCTCTCTCTCTCTCTCTCTCTCTCTCTCTCTCTCTCTCTCTCTCTCTCTAGACGATGACACATGCATGCATCTGAATACAAATTATTTTCATTATCAATTTCTTCTTAGTCATCTGCATTCTGGAGGTGATGAGTGAGTGACCACGAGTTGTTTAACCTCCAAGGATTACGTCACTTGAAAAATCACTGACCTGCCCTTGGTAAACGCAGCGCACGCTCGGCCTATGAAATACTGAAGTTTAAAAACTATAAATTCTGGTATTTCAACGCTTTAGTGAATTTCTTTAATACTGGAAAATCAAAGAAGGCGAATTTTACCATCAATGTATCTGAAATTAATAGAAATTCACTGCATTTGGTGTGACGTAAGTTAATTTTATGGTCAAAAAAATTATATCCACAAAAATATCTTGCAATGTATGATTTCCTTCATAATATTTCTTCTCACATCTTGTTTATTTACATCATTGTTAATTAACTGACGAAGAAAAACTTTGAAGACATTTTACAGCTTGGGATTTATTAATTACCGGCTGTTTTTTCTTGCAGGTAAGTTTTGGGCCTTAAGCAGATATTAATGGTTGGCTCGGGACATACATCTTCATTAAAACTTTCCGGCGCCTCACTGACGGACCCTCAGCGTTTTGCTTTCCAACTTTTCTTGACGGTGCTAACTTCCAAGGTGACGCACTCTCTTATTATTTTCTTCTTAAGTTCACCTTCCTCTATTTCCTCGTCTCTCTAGAGTAAGCCATTTGCATAAAGGTGAGGATGCACTTTCTTATCCCACATCTTCATGACTGCTGGAGGCGTCTTGAACTTCTGGCTCGTGTCGCGGGGTCCCCAAGGGTCATGTGGCTGGAACCTCTTGCCTTTTTTTGGTAACAGATACCTCACTCTTTCCTTTTGCTTGCGATGAGTTATTTATTTCCTTTAAAAAACTCTTCTGTCTTTAGAATAATACTCTAAAACCTTTTCAACGTGGACTATGAATCATCACACACACACACACACACACACACACACACACACACACACACACACACACACACACACACACACACACACATACACACAAACACACACACACACACACACACACACACACACACACACACACACACACACACACACACGTGCACACACTACATATATTCTGCTTTCTTACACCAGTCATTTGTCTCACCATTCCACTCTGAGTGATAATGCGGCGAGATGAAAGGAAACTGACCTCTTTCATCTTCACCGCCCCACCAATTATCTCCGTCACTTTCATGTAGTGTCTTCAGGCCCTGACGCCCACCACCACCGCCTCTCACACTCCTTCGACCACACCCCGGATTTCAAGTGTATACAATGGTGCCAAGTCGCACATCCTTATACTAAATGATACGTGTCTTATCAAATACTTAAACAAAGAACAAAAGGAAGTAGAAGCCCACTAATGTATTCATCGTACTTATGAAATTATTCCTGATTAGTGAACATATTGAAATAATCGTATGTAACGGGAGTTATAGACACTTGTTTGTTAAAGTAAACATATATGATTAAAAAATAAAATTTCCTCCCACAGACACAACAGTTACTCATAGCTACCTTACGAGTCTTCATTCCGGTTTGGTCTCGATCTTACAGGACGGCTATCAGTTACTGCTGCAGGTGGACAGGACCTGAGCGTGGCCCTCCCATCAAGCGTCCCCCGCAGCCTCAATACAACTAGTCAGCGGCGCCACAACACTTTATCATCAGCTAAATGAGATCACCGCCCACCGTCCATCTTGCAGACCACCAGTGTGAGTCGTGAGCTATAAAAGTAAGTTGGAAGGAGGATCGAAAGGAGCTGTGAC
>JAXIVD010005433.1:10000-29203 GCA_036785275.1 Cancer borealis
CTTTCACAAGCGTTGGCAAGCACACCATGCACACTCCGCTTCACTGTGTACTGCCCTTTATCTGTTAGCAATATTTCCGTACTTCTTATAGCAGCATACATTTTTATAAGAATTAACTTTACTTTATCTTCTATTCACAATCTACATCCCAGCCCGACTGTTTTGTTTTACGATATGAGGAAATGTAAATAAATATACGCTATTTCACGGTACCTAAATTTTCCTCCACCTCTACTCTCCCCTTCCTATTGTCAGCCGTCCCTCTTCCTGGGTAGTCCCGGAATATCGAGGGTCAGGCACCTCCGGATTGACCTAGGAGGCATGCTGACCCTGCAGGTGTAGCAGCAATTACCGTGGGTCATGCAGAATGCCCGTCGTGTTCCTGGTGTAGCGGACAGTCTATCACAGCGGGTGAGGAGCCATTTTCTCTCCACTGCAGGACTGTACATACTACCCTACACCGTGATGCTGTTGTTCATTAAGTGTGGTGGTTAATGGGCAAAAATTAATCGAAGTTGGCATTTTATTCACTTTGTTTTGCTTTACGAATAATCTTTTCTCTATAGTTTTCGTGCTTTATGTTTATTTTTTCTTCTTTCCTTTAAAATGTTGCGGTGGTCATTTATAAATCTCCTTATCACGCTTAACCACTTTTCTAAAGTTTAAAATTTTTATCTATACGCGGAAATTATTTGTAACCTCAAAACATAGTTGGAAGTTAAGTTTCGGGGATAGAGAGAATACCTCGCTCGATGACCTAATGGAGAAAGAGGAGGAAGAGAAAGAGGAGGAAGAGAGAGAGAAGGGAAGGGTGAATGACGGGAAGAGACGGAGGAAGGAGCATCGTGGAGGGAAAGGTCTGAGGATGGGGTGAGAAGGGCAGAGGAAGGAGGAGGAGGAGGAGAAGGAGGAGGAGGAGGAGGAAGAAGAGAGGAGGAGGAGGAGGAGGAGGAGGAGGAGGAGGAGGAGGAGGAGGAGGAGGAGGAGGAGGAGGAGGAGAAGGAGGACGACGAGGAGGAGGAAGAGGAGGGCGGAGCAACGCACACTAACTCAGGACTGATAATGATCGTGAAAAATGTTGTGACGGACGTGCAGCCTTTTAGGATAAACAGTTAACGCCGAGTTTATGGTTATGGCTTTTCAACACGCCGCTTCCTCTCTGACCCTCCCCTCCCCCGGGCGTCAGGGAGCGGCCCGCACCGGAGTTAACGACGTAAAAACTGGCGTAAGAGGTGAATGAGGTCAAGAGGGCGTGGCCAGATCTTCAATGCACTCCGACGTTTGTGAGCTGACCGTCGGTGGTCCAGAGGGAGTGGGAAGTAGTTCATAGGTACACACTTTCAGGAGCACAGGTAATAAACGGAGTGTATATAAACGCAAAACGTTTAATATATATCTAAAAAAAACTATTACTATATCAATTCAACAAGTACTCGCACGCATACTCAGTAAATTAGAAGAACCTTAAAGTAATCTGAAAATAAATGCACGGTGTGAACCCAAACGTATTGGTTGAATGAATAAATGTAAAATATGATCGGAAATATGAATTGCTTTTTGTGTGATTAGCATTACTCCCCCCCCCCACACACACATTCTCTCTCTCTCTCTCTCTCTCTCTCTCTCTCTCTCTCTCTCTCTCTCTCTCTCTCTCTCTCTCTCTCTCTCTCTCTCTCTCTCTCTCTCTCTCTCTCTCTCTCTCTCTCTCTCTCTCTCTCTCTCTTCACCACACAGCACACACACCCTCTCCTGTCTCTGTCTCGTCCATCCCAGAGGCAGGGTCAGCGCGGCCAACACACACAGCGGCAGGTCATTTGGTGCGTCTCGTTATCTACGTGGATGTACCCTTACAGTCTGTACCTACTGCTACTTACTTTCACAACGCACACAGGTAGCTGCCCTCCCCTCTCTGCCTTTACTCACACCTCCTTCCTTAACTACTCACGCCTCTCTCATGAATCCTGCCTTATTATGAGTGTTTCAGCTCACCACTCATGTAAACTCTTTTGGTCATTCATATTCACTCCTACCACCATCCTTTCACCTCGATAATGTTGTCATTCCTACTCCTCTCTCCTCTCCTTTCCTCTCTTCTTTCTTGTCAGAGCACTTACATAGATACACTAACCATTCCAAGGGTTACTGATGAAACTGATTAAATCCTTCCAAAACTTTACAACGCATAACACATTTCGACACTGATCCCGCGACTGGCAACACCCCTTCCCCTTCTCTTCGCCAAGTCGCTCCACCCATGAAATTGACAAAAGCAGTCTGAGAGGTTGGCTGGCGAATCATAAAGTGACTCGTTATGTTGACTTCTTTATTCATCCCCTCATTATCAGGAGAGAGAAAAAGAGAAAAAGAGAAAAAGAGAAAAAGAGTGAGAGAGAGAAAAAAAAAGACTAGGCAGAAGAGAACGGAAAAGCATGGATGGGAGGGAGGGAGGATATGACTAAGGAAAAGTAAAGAGGGAAGGAGAGAAGGTATGACAAGAAGGAGGGAGGTGGTGAGGAGGGAATGTGAAAACCGCACGTAAATAAGAAGAGGGAGGAAGGTGTCGAGATGCAGTTCCTGATCATTATTTCTCCACACTGTCAATTTCCAAGGGAGGGGACACGGCGCACTGTCTCGGTCTCTCCATTAATAAAGCCATTTGCATAATTATGAACAGCAGCAGGTAAGGTTATACGACTCGACCATTTTCTAAGCGTACAGCCAAGAAAAAACGGGAATTCTTAAGGACTGACTGGAATTTACGGTCATCCATCAATAATTTGTGCGAAGGTTGAAACGCGAATTGCAAGTTAAGGTGGTACTGGCCACGACGCGCTGCCGAGGAGTTTTGGGAAGGGAAGGAAAATTATACCTTCCGAGGCAGGTGGGCAGTTATCGCGGAGAGCCATCAGCATAATGACACCGGTGGAGAAGGAGGAGGAGGAGGAGGAGGAGGAGGAGGAGGAGGAGGAGGAGGAGGAGGAGGAGGAGGAGGAGGAGGAGGAGGAGGAGGAGGAGGAGGAGGGTGGTGGAACTTGGATGACCTCAGTGAATCATCAGTGTTAAGGTAAAACTTGGCAACAGTGTTCATTATAACTTTTGTGGGGGAGTTATTAAACGTGTGTTTGAGGTGCGAGGTGTGCGGAGGCCGGGGTATTGACGGGAATATAAAGACTCGATGGAAAGTTATGACCAAGGTCGTTAAGTAAGGATGGAGGAAGGAGAAGTAAGCAAATGACGGGATAATGTGTACTCCACATGTTTACCTTTTATCAGAAATTGACCGTTATGATGAAGGTATTAGTGTGTGTGTGTGTGTGTGTGTGTGTGTGTGTGTGTGTGTGCGCGTGAGCGTGCGCGTGCGCGTGTGCGTGTGTGTGTGTGTGTGCGTGCGTGCGTGCGTGCGTGCGTGTGTGTGTGTGTGTGTGTGTGTGTGTGTGTGTGTGTGTGTGTGTGTGTGTCTGTCTGTCTGTGTGTGTGTGATAATGTCTTCGCCCCTGTCGATACAATTTGCCAACATTTATGGCGGTTACCCCGGCCGATTGGATTGAAAATGAGGATAGTGAAAGTAGGACGGAACAGAGAAGGGCTGCTGGTAGTAGCTACAGACAACCATGTTTCATTTAGAAAGAGAAGATGAGGTTTAGTGGAAGAGAGATGGTGTTCCACAGATTGGAAATTGGATCTAAGGCAACGAATGTTGCAGAAATCAAGATAAAAAGTATTAGAGGAAGTGTCAAGACATCCAAGGTCGTCAGAAGAGGGACACTCCGACTTAGGAACATTTGTGGTCCCCTCCCCAAATGGGGATTCCGAGGCTGGGCATGGTGAGGTCATTATATTAGATTTGGAGTTGAAGAGAGTGTAAAAGCGTTAGGTGCATGTAATGTTATGTAAGTAGTAGTAGATGTTATCTTTAGAGGGCAGGCTGCAGTTGCTCTCTTGTGTAAATGAGACACTAAGGGAACCGGGAAGAGAGGACACGGGGAATCACTGTCTGCAGCACTGCCTACATCCCCGTAAGTACCTCTCCTGGAGTACTCCACCGGGCGGCAGGTGTCTACTGCCTACTCCTCCTTGTGCATTATCATCATCGTCCTATATTATCCTTCATAAATGTTTAAGAAAGCAAGTGCAAGAGACATGAATTAAATCATAACAGATTATCAATACAATATAACCATGAGAAAAATAATATTCCTGTTCTTTCTGCATTGAAAAATGTTCAATATTATAAAATAACTAAATAACTATCACATCAGTGCGATTATAATTTTGGTCATGCAATAAACTCGGTCTGACTGATAACTATATCCTAGATAGTGTCTCCGTGACAGCTGACCTCTCTCTCCCACTCACTCCTCCCACACATGACCTCAATCCTGACACATCTAGCCAGCCTTGCCATCGCATACACCTACATCTCTACCCACACCCTCACGGCCACAGCCATAACACTACCACCATCCACCAACACTTCCACACACCTTCAATCTGCCAGATACACACGGCCATAAGGACACTATACAGCCACAGACAGCCTCGTCACCGCCACCACCACCACATCCACCTACACAACCACCTTTTCTCCACAACACCAAACTCACTTCACCAGTCAACAGGAAAATCAAAGACTGAATAAACATGCGTCAACTTTCTCGTCTGCCTCCTAAACACCTTCACTCTAGAGGCAATTTAAAATTCAAAACACTTTTCTGTCTGGAATAAGCCAACGAATTTTTTGAGCGAGTTTCAGCAGTTCTCTATTTAGTACATGCCAATATGTTTAAGAATAAGCTTACATATTTGTTACCTTCAATATAAATTCTTTTCCCGAAGAAACCTATGTATCTTTCTATAATGTATACTATGTTACATGCTGTTTGCTACACTGTACTTTGCTGTGGCACTCATTTCCATCTCTTGAAGTAATAGCTTTTGGCTTTCAAGTGTTTTTAACATATCAGTAAATAGATATCAATTCATGTATTGCTCAGGAAAAGACGTTAACACGACAATTGTTGAACGTGTCCCAACGAACAAGGATTAAACAAGTTATTTACAGAAAGAGTTTTGAAGGTTATCGTTTTGGATAATTTCAACCCAAAACCACAATTAATTTGCATAATTAATCTACACTCATGCTGTAATACAAAGTACAATCTATCAATTAGTGACACAAAGGGAGACAAATCCTATACAAAATTTATGTAGTACTTTGCGTATGAAAATTAAAATTTTTTTCTCAATATCATACAAATATTCAAGCTTTGACTAGATTTCACACCTTTATGTATCGTACTGATCCATTAGTATATTGATTAATAGTATGTATATTGCTAATGAATACTATAAACATTTATAAGCAATGAAGTTACTCTAATAAGAAGATTTATATATAAATATATATATATATATATATATATATATATATATATATATATATATATATATATATATATATATATATATATATATATATATATATATATATATATACGGAAGGGACGACTATCTTCTTCCCTCTCTTGCCCTCCACATCTATACATTCAACCTTTTGAAAATTTTTAGTATTCTTCCATGCTGCCACGCAGCCATTTTCTGGCGGCCATGACAGCTGCTTGGTAAGGTATACACACAACGACATGGTGCTCGAAGTGGGTATTCGGGAATGAATTTTTGAATAGTAGCACGTGCTCGACACACACACACACACACACACACACACACACACACACACACACAGACACAGACACAGACACACACACACACACACACACACACACACACACACACACACACACACACACACACACACACATCCATGTAGAGCATACTGATAGCTGCTTTGTTTCTGGGTCGCCCACGTGCCAGGGAGCGAGGCAGGGGGACAAAGTTTATGTGCCTTGATCAAGATCGGTGCAATGTGGATTTGACAGGCGGCAAGACATTCAACTTGGTGGGTCTGTGGGAGTGTATTGACCTCTGTTGATGGCGAGGAAGCTGTGTGGACTGACTGGCAGGAAGAAGTAAGGTGTAGGTATATATTGTGTGATAAAGAATAGTACTTCCTCTCTAACAAAGGAGGACGGACGGTAGGGCAGCGTTCATGTAGCTAGGAGCGGCGACGCAGATGCCATTAAATGAGTCATGGATGTACATGACGTAACACATGGATAAATATTAAATTTGAATCCCCGTGTCATTAGAAGGATTGCTCTCTTTTTATTAGATATAGGAAATCAATATCTTATGTGATTTTGTTCATCTATTTTATGTTTTCACTTGCTTCTATGAGCTTTTAGTAAGCTATTGCTGATTAGTTTCTATACAATGAGTGATTGCCGTCAGGTTGATGTATGCAGTGGTTGGTATTTCGTTGTGGTGTCTGCCACTAAGCCTCGGGCAGAGAAAGTCGTGGAAAGGTGGCGCCTGGCAGATGGTCTAGCACGGCGGAGGCAGGCACATGGCGGCTTGTTAGTCATACTGCCAAGAACTCGCTTCAATACACCACTCTCTCCTGACCCGAGACCCCACAACCTTACCCTCCAGGACCTTCATGACCCACGTACACGAGCACGGCGAGGAAGCAGAGGTTCCTAAACACCAACACACTGCGAGCACGAGTGGTTCTGAGCGGAGTGATTGGTGGTATGTAGATGAATGCATATGTCTTCAACGTGATCACGGCACCTCAGATACACTTGAAAGTCTAGTCGTGGGCCGCCACCAACACGTGCTCTTTGCTTTGCTTTGCTTGTTCTTTGCAGTCGAGATTACTAATGAAAAAACATTTATTACCACAATTTTTTTATCTACTTTCACTTGCCTCATATGACGCAGGTTTCTAGGAATCGTTATAATGGAAGCAATTACACCTGTCATGTCCACCATATTAACAATATGATGTCAAGATGGAAATTTAGTTGCGAGGTCAGTAATTTGAACGTAAACATGCCTCGTCCTGCTTTTCCATCGTGTTGCATACTACATTCCAACCTTAATTAAAATAAATAGAATAATAAAATAGATCACCACATAACCTTTCACGCTGTGTCACCAGGATGACTAAAACAAACATAAAAAAAACCGATCACCTTACATCGCTCATGTGTGTACCCGATCTGCCGTACCCCAACACCAGGTCAAAATAGCTAACCCGGTGTACTACCTCTGCCAACACAACGGCGCATGACTTGAGTAATCAATGAACCCACCAAGATAACCCCAGTGTTGTAGGACCACTGTAGACACGCTTATAGAGGGTTACTTCATTACATCAAAATAATGAGGCCAATAAAATAATGTTCCCTGATGTCACTAATAGTCGTGGGGGAGGAAAACCTGCCTTACACTACTGGTAAAAAAAGAGATTTTCGTCAGAGATGGTTCTATTAGACTGTTCCTAAACATCTTGAAAAAAATACCCACTGATGATATTATTTCACGCCATCAATAAGGCGGCGATAATACGCTTGAAATAACACATGACTGCTTCATCACTGTTTCGGTGTTGCTGCTCAATATGTCATCGCTGCGCAGGCAAATCCTTTACATGTAAAATCGTCATTATTTTCTCTACTTTGTGCTAATGCATTATGGCAAATATTGGCAACGGCTAAATGCTATATCTGTCGTACTCCCAATCTAAAACAATAGAATAAGGAGACAATCGCTGCTTATGTTCTTCGCTACTCGTCAGTATGGCTAGGTGGTTTTAGGCCCTGAATACGTATTATGGGATTACGTCAAAAGCAATTTTCTTTCTCTGTTTATTTAACACAATTTCGATGCAAACAGTTCTCATTACACAACTCACAGCTGTGATTCGCTGGCATTACAACACACATAATTCCAAGTCTAACAATATTCTGAAATAGCTGACAGTTTATTATAATTGCAGCTAAATTTTGGAATATTCACCTCAACTTTAGAATTAAAAAAAATTGGAAGAAAAAGAAATAGTTCTATTGATAAAAATAAAACAAGAACTGCCTCGTGTAAACCTACTAACCTTTTGCAGACAAATCAGGTTCTTATCGTATCGCTCTTAAGAAGGTAAGATAACAAAAAAAAAGCCTCGAGTGTCAAGACAGACGCAAGCCAGACTTGTACAGATGAGCATCTCCTTTCTGGGTCGTATCACCCTGCCCCCTCCCTCCCAAAGGTCGGTCACCACCCCCGAGCATTCATTTCCTTTACATTATACTGAAAATAAGTAACACAGGAACAGAGGTAATAATTCTTCAAAGAAAGCCAGCATGACTAAGGGAAGTAAAATCGTATATACTTACAGATATTCCACACAGAGCGCGCGCGCGCACACACATACACGCACACACACACACAAACACACACATACACACACACACACACACACACACACACACACACACACACACACACACACACACACACATATACATATATATATATATATATATATATATATATATATATATACATATATATATATATATATATATATATATATATATATATATATATATATATATATATACATATATATATATATATATATATATATATATATATATATATATATATATATATATATACATATATATATATATATATATATATATATATATATATATATATATATATACATATACATATATATATACATATATATATATATATATATATATATATATATATATATATATATATATATATATATACATATATATATATATATATATATATATATATATATATATATATATATATATATATATATACATATACATATATATATATATATATATAATATATATATATATATATATATATATATATATATATATATATATATATATATATACATATACATATATATATATATATATATATATATATATATATATATATATATATATATATATATATATATACATATATATATATATATATATATATATATATATATATATATATATATATATATATATATATATATATATATATACGTAGTTATACGTAATTATATATTAATCAATTTATTCATATATCTATTTATTAATTTATTATTTTTTTAGTTATTAATGAAAATACTGTTTTAATATTAGAACAGACAACGATGATGTCAGAGTGTGATAGGTTTTTGTAAAGTAAATATATGAAGGTAAGGACCAAGACTATCAAGGACAACAAGGTGAGTGAGAGTTGGATCTTCCTGTTGGGCTGTGAGACCCTTAAGAAAGCTGTACAGTAGCTGCCTCATGTGACTTTACCTTGAACCATGTTCTCGCCCCAGCCCAAATGACACATTAAAAAGACGTAATTATATCAAATATACTGAGGTTTATTTTGATTTCCTATGACCAAAACATATTTTGACACAACCATCAATCTATTAATCACAATGAATTGCCATTGCAGTTCAAAAACAAATGTAATGAAAATGATAAGCGTGTATTATAATACATCAAATGGATCACATGAAGATAAGTTGTCTATTTCGTGGAAGTAACTAAAGCTGTCCTCCACCCTTGAGTCCAGCTGTGTGACGGCCCCGTGGTGGTAAGGACGGTAGAGTGGCTCTCGAGGCGGTGGTGCAGACGATAAGTTGCCTGACGAGGCAGATGAGGACAAGAAAGACAAGGACGATGAAGAGGATGAGGAGGTGGAGGACGGGGAGGAGCAGCAGCAGGCCAGAGAAGAATCTTCACACGGTGAACTTTGAGAAGGCACTTCCGTTTTCCACGGAAATGTCCACTGACCAACTGAAGATATTGCGATTTCCTGTAGTGGAAAGTGGGTTGAATGATGCAGAGAGCTTTGGATGGGAGTTTGCATAGTCTCTAGTGAGCTTTCCATTGAGTATAAGTCCGGGGCCTTGCCCTCCTCTAACACCTCCGAAAGAGTCCTGATGTAGCGGACGGCGAGGCGGAGAGTTGTGATTTTCGTCAAGGAGGAAGAGGTGGGTTTCACTGCCAGCGCCTCTGGCAGGATATTGCGAAGGGAGTCGAAGGCACTGTTTATTTTTCTCATGCGATAACGTTCTCTGGCGTTGGCGGTTTTTCTTCGGTACCTCGATAATGGCGCTGCTTTATATTTAGTTCCAGATTCTATGAACATTTCTTGATTAAATCTTCCTTGTTGAAGCTTTCTAGTGGTCCTCGGCCTCAGAGCATACTTCCCCCTTGACGGGCTGCCACGACCGCACTCCTGCCTCATCCTTGGCTTCCCAGTACGTGAAGTTTTTCCAGCCATGACCTTTGTGTCATTCACTAATTAATTGACAAAATTAGTTTCAGTTCTAGCAATTAAGCGGCACATCACCTAGCCACTTCAAACATGCCGCCTCCCTTGGATCAACAAAACATTGATGTTTTGCTATTGGTTTTATAGCAAGTCATTATTGGTTGACGCGACATTTCAGTTCTTAAAAAGTCCATACTCTTCTTAAAACTCAATAGGGTTCATTACACGAAAACAGTGACGACAAAGTAACACAATGCTTGCAACGATGCTGTGTGATCCACTGGCGAAGGTAGAGTCCAGCATTGTTGGGTAGCTTGGTGTGTACGTCAGGCTAGGGTGGGCGGCGCAGCACGAGACAACGTGCTGGTGGCCGAGGAGGCGCTCATGGCACAGCCTTTCGATGCCAAGACAACCACCCGACTAACTCTGCCCACCACGGGGCACCTCGGGCCCGGCCGCCAGGCGTCTCTCTCTCTCTCTCTCTCTCTCTCTCTCTCTCTCTCTCTCTCTCTCTCTCTCTCTCTCTCTCTCTCTCTCTCTCTCTCTCTCTCTCTCTCTCTCTCTCTCTCTCTCACACACACACACACACACACACACACACACACACACACACACACACACACACACACACACACACACACACACACACACACACACACACACACACACACACACACACACACACACACACACACACACACACACACACACACACACACACACACACACACACACACACACACATACACACACACACACACACACACACACACACACACACACACACACACACACACTATTAGACATACACAGATTCTTTCTCGCTCATACAGTCAAACATAAATACATACTCTTTCGTACTCAGGCAGCCATACAGAAATAAATTTTGTTTATTTCTCTTATAAATACATACATGCACACGCGCGCGCGCGCACAAAAAAAATATATAAAAAATAAAAAATAAAAAAATAAAAATAAATAAAATAAATACATAAATAAATAAATTAAAAAAGGAATAAATAAATAAATGAAAAAAAAAAAAAAAATAAATAAAGGAAATAAAAAAATAGAAAAAATAGATAAATAAACACATACACTCAAACTCAAAGAGAGAGAGAGAGAGAGAGAGAGAGAGAGAGAGAGAGAGAGAGAGAGAGAGAGAGAGAGAGAGAGAGAGAGAGAGAGAGAGCAGAAGAAACAAAGATAGTTTGAATGTTTACCAATCGTCAACAACGGATCACTTCATTAACACACGTAAGGCATAGGATATCAAACCCCGAGCTGACTGCTGTGATGATGGAGGTGAGGGAAAGCGAGGAGAAGCGAGGAAAGGGTGGTTGGGTGGCTGGCAGTGGGCGGAAGAGGCGAGTGATTTGTGTTGTAGAATATCAACAACAGCTGCTCCTTAATGGCTGGTTAGACATCACTAAGGCAATTAATCTATTGCCAGTCATTACCGCAAGAATATATTGCACGTCTCACCCTGACTGAAGTACATAGATGAGTACTTAGCTGGTGCCTTTTCCTCACAACATGAAGGGGATGAGGAGGACATGATGAAGACCCAACTCATATCAAAACCTCATGAAAGATTGTAGGCCAGCCAACCATACAGACAAACCTTGCATCATGACTGCATTTACTAACAAACTTAATTAATTAACATTATATCGACTGCAATCAACAGCCTCGTCCAAGTCTCCTAATTATTAGAGCTAAATATATGTTATTGATATCATTCTTAGTGAGAGATTAAAACTATAGTCTGATTAGAATACAAATCTGAGAAACAACATTTTTCTCATATAATTTGGATTCGTATAGAATTAATATATTCTTTCATATATCTATGTTGAGCTAAAAATTAAAAAAAAATTAATGCATTGGTGAAAAAAAAAAAATCAATGTAAAGGGAATGAAAGTGTTGTGCATGAGCTCCTTTTCCATGTTCATGCTTCTTTTCCAGCTAATAAATGACGCCTACCATCACCATGTATAACTAAATTCGCAGTACAATAATAAATTTCTTTAACAAAACAAACTAAACTCTTCCTCCTATCATGGTACTCGACGAATGAGGTCGACCTTGGTCCAGGTAACATACGGTGAAGGTAGAAACTTGGAATGACCTAACAAGCATCACTTCTCCAGCCTACCAAGTGGTCACCGTCCACCCACTCTCTCTCTAGATGACGATTCATGCACAAACCCTGAATCAGACCCAAATCCAGGCTAGGAGTCAGGCTTCCGAGGTGTGATGAAGCTCAGTGATGAGGATCGTTTACTATACGTTGCTGCCTCATCATAGAGGGGGAGATGACGGCCTGGGCGTCCTTTTGCTTTCCTCTAAACGTAAACACCTGTCACCGAAATAGGCACAAAAGTGAAATTGCTGGTAGCTACATCCAAGGCTCCGCCCCTTCATCTCAGGTCTTTTTGAAGACTTCATTACTAATTCAAGAGTATCACATCCTTAGTTTCATTATACTGTATGTCGCGTCTTCATGTACGATTTTACTAAACATATGAAACTCAAGCAAAATATAATCTGCAAGTAAATCTCAACCCTGAGTATTCGATGATGTAACTAAGAGAGTCTAACTGCTTCACATGCAATTGAACACATGAACACATTCATGATAGCTTTGTTTCTTGGGAAAATAGTAATGTAATAGGAATGCACTTTTAAGGTTCTACTACTTTATTGTGATATTACTTGATAACAGGAAATACCTGTGACAAGAATGACAACACTATTGTTAAGGAAACATACAACATCAAATACAACGAACATTAATGTCTGTCTGGAAAATTTCCTTTTTTCATTGTGTCTACGATTTAATTGCTGGACAACATTCAATACAACATGAAGCTGTAAAGGAGAAAAAAAAATGCAAAGCTTAATGCACTGAAAGACAGAGGAAACGAAACATTCAACCAAACAGGTTTTAAAAGCACGCCTGTCTTCTCCCTTCCTCTTCCCCCACCTACTACTGACATCCCACTTTCTCTATAAAAGATACAGGATTGACTTCGGAATTAAAAAACTGAGTCGGTACACTTAGTAATCATATTGTTCTATTACTACTATGGTATTTCTTTACAACTACTGCCCCACCTCTTTCTTTTTTCTCTCTTTCCCTATGACTATACATTGTGTACTCAACACGTCTGTAAAAATTTCAGACGGTGCTCACAATTATTTACCTCGCAAAACGTCTTTGAAACTATGATAGGTTATGTTATGTTAGGTTGGTTAGGTTGTTAAAATTTGGTTAGCTTAAGGTTGTTAGGTTATCAGAGTTAGGTTAGGTATCAGAAGGAAAATCAGAAACAGGGAGGAGAAGAAAAACAGAGGAATGACCTAATAAATAACTACACGAAGAAAAGTGTGAGTGACGTGATTATATAAGGAACAGTACATACAACAACAAAGCCCAGTCATTACGTAAACACATAGCATAGTACTAGGCTTGCAAGATACAACTACACCTACATTACTGGCTTTCAAAAGAGACGATGCTAAGCACGCTCATCATCTTTAAAGAATTACAACGTTAGATTCATTTTTGAGGAGGTCAAAGTGATGTCAAATCATCAAAATAAATAAATCATGAATGCAACAGTGCACAAAATGATCAATAAATTTTGATAAGACCAAGCTCCAAAACACGATAGTCTTAGCTGATATTAAATAAAGAAAATATTAATGAATACAATACTAACAACAATTGATAATAATAATAACAAAAAATAAATTATATTAATAATAATGATAATAATAATGAACAAAATTATGATAATGATATTAATGGTATTGAAAGCAAAAACATTAACGATGATAATAACAGAACAAAATATTCAAATTGAATACAGACATCAGAAAAATAATTAGTCGCATCAATATGAAATCAGTTTTCGATGTTTGACAAGCCCAGAGCGAAATAGGTTACTATGAAAATGGTACACACGATAGGAAACAACAATTTGGAGATGGAGTTTACTTTCTTGTCCAGACCGTGAACTCTTTTTTGAGGCAGCCAGGCGGACAAGGCCTTCTGAGGCTTCTGCATATTGAATTTTTTCACGACATTGACCTCTGTTGCTGACTTAGCGGACTGACGGAGGGTTTCGATAAATGCGAGCACCACAATGATCATAAAATCGATGAAAATGAAGGCGATGTACCAAATGTCAATCATCTTGAGGTAGGCTGTCTTTGGGATGGATTGGCTGGTCTGCGTCAGGAGTCCTGTCAGTACTAACAGTGACGTCAGCGACACCATGATGCGGTCCTGTTTACACGGCGCGCCATCCAAGGGATAATGCATTTATTAAGGAAAATAATCAACAAGCTTAAATATGAGTGACTCCAATAAATGTGACTTGAATCTGTCGAAATGTATGGAGTACAACTTTGTAATGAACCTTTTTTTTTAAGATAGAGCTGTAAGTTTTATTTGTACACACTTTGTTACGTGGATGACTAATCTGAATTTCCGATTGGACTCCCAGTTCAAAAAACCCTTCAACAATTCCAAGATATTCAATTTGGCAGATTCTTTCTTGGTTACATCAAAAGCTTTCCACATTTTCTTAAGTTCTACACTTCGGTGAGAGCATACCTGGAAATCCTCGAGGGAAAACCAGAATGTAAGGTAGCAGATGGTGACCAAGAAGACGCTAGGCAGGAAAGCGTTCCCCACGTAGTAACCAAACTGGTTCCTGAACTTTACTTCCACCTGTCAATGTTATAGCTTCTCAGCGCAAATAAAGGCGAACATGAGATTAAATACAAATCATACACTTACTTATCTACAAGGAAATAAATGGTGACGAATGCAAATATTGATAATAAGGAAGTGAACAAAAAATGTCAATGACTTACCCCAAAAGAGGGTTTGCCAATAGAGTTATTGGTGATCCTTGACGCTCCCACCACCTCGTACTCTAATAGTTTTGGATTACCGTTAAACGTCACTGAGTTCTGAAATGACGAGACACGAGGTATACATTATGGGCGAAGTTCTTGTGGCATTTAGCGATCATGACAATATTGAGTTTTTTACCTTCTGAAACTATATGTTGTAGGTTGAGTGCCTATAGATATCTTTATGAAATGCATAAATACTCAGTTATCACTATAGTTAACAAAATGTTGGAAGATGTACTGTGTTGTTGGGTGGATGAAATTTGCTGATTGACAGACAATAATGCTATATCTTTTCTCCTTTGCCTGCCATTCCTGATCTTAGAAAAATTCGTATATACTTCAATGAATTGATATATCACACATGTTTCTTTAAGCAGGTGACTGTGTCTGGCAACTTTTAACTCTATAATAAAATCATATAAAAAAAAAAAAAAAAAAATGGAGCTTACCACTTTGAAAGAAATATAATTCGCGTTGGCAACATGATAGACGAAAGTACAACGCTGGCTGTCGAAGGGATACATTTTAAGGTCAAACTGACAGTTCAATGTGATAGACTTTTGCAACTCTAGCACCAATGAGTTGTCGGCGCCATCAAATACTTCCTCTGAAACGCAATGACCAAACGATTAAGTTTATTTTCCATATCTATTTTGCATTAGTTTATTGTTGTCTAAAAGTTATTTTTCTTCCAAAAGTATGGAACATATTCTTGTAACACTAACCTTTCGTAACGCGGCTCATGTCATCTGCTTTGGGTGGGTGCTCGCGCCTCACATGTAGCAGAGAAGGACTACTCGGCAAATCTTTTGCAGGACTTCGATTGCCAGATTCCACGTAGAACTTCGGCATCCAGGGTCTATCAAACTCCTAGAATGCAATATATGGGAAAATATCACGCAATGCACATTAACAGCAAAATGTGAATTTGCAAGACAATCCTATGGAGGATATCAAATGTCTCTACAGCCGATGTTACGCAGGAGGTGAATCCAACAACAAACTGTGCTTCTGTCAACAATTTCGTCATCGCGGACCAACCATTTTTCTCTATATGTAAATAGAATATATATAGTTTATACACTGACATACTTTGGCATGAACAATCATTTCTCCAATAATCTTTGATGGAAACACTGTTTCCTACTTGGAATGTCTATTACATGTATTCCTTACCATAAGGCAATACACTTACTCTGGCTATGTTGGAGTAAGTGTCATTCCGTAAGTTGAAAAACTCCAGCCTGATGTCCTTCCATTCCACCCGCAGAATCATGTCTAGACCAATTTTGAAGCCAACGAGATCGAAGTCTCTGACGGAGGTTATCTCGAGGGAGGAACAGAGGACAAGGGAATCTCCAAAAGTCGGAGGAGACAGATCGTCACTGTATTCAAGCGTCGAATAAATCAGAATACAATTTTGCTCGTCGCTCTCATCAGAACAGTCAGGTATTTGGTTACAGCGCTGCTCCTGAGTCACACAATGGCCGCTGTCGCAAGGAAACTGTTCGGGGCCGCACGGTGACAGTATCAGTTCTGTCTGTTAAAGAGTGTAAAATCATATGATGAAAATACTACAGGTAAAATTAAGTTTCATATTATAATGTGCTATTACATCATGATAACTCTTTCTGTCTATTGTTAATACATGCTATTCACACAATCTGTTTGTAATTATTAGCATTTTACGTAAAGCTAGAAGATATTTCCATAAAATTTGTCATGTGAGAAAAGATACTATGCATATACAAATTTTTTTTCAAAATGTCTTATGGTCCATACGTTACTTTTTCTGGGATTTTCCGCAAAATGATCTGTACGACTTTAAGGTATATGAATTTTTTTGTCCTAAAGGTGCGGCCACACGTGCTCGCAATATAGGTTTCTACTTGTCTTCTTTTTCGAAATTCAACCACTATTTCAGCCTGGATGGTTCGTGCACAGAGCACACTACCTGCACAAACCAATTCCGACACCATGGCATTGGATGCAAATAACTAGCATTGTGTAAAGCCTCTATTACCTGGTGAATTATGCACTCGTCGATTCGGCGCTGATTGGTAGAATATTAGAAAGTACAAACATCAGCAAATAATGTTTAAATCAGCGGCTTGTGAGACATCCTTTACACATATATACGTTTTATGCACTACAATCGATCAATACAAAATCCACAGATGTTACAAATATGAAATTAGGAAAAAATGATTGAGAAAGTGCCTTCTCGTTAACGTTTTTCATATTGTGCATAATGATGACGCGATACCTGGGCGAAGGAATTGTCATAATACGTCATTTATTAATGAAAAGTTAAGGTAAATACTGAACCCAAACCATTCACTTAGAATGGCAATTAATCATTAATTTCATTAATGTTTCTTGATTTTGTATCATATTCTTGTCACCAACACCGCCAACTGTAATATCAACAACAGCAGTAGTAGTAGCAGCATCAGGAGTAGAAAGAAGACGAGAAGGAAATTATTTTTCGATGCACAGTATCTTAATGTTACTCAACCTTCTTACCTCGTAATTTCCACACTCATCACTGTCAATAGCCCACTTGTGTCTGCCAAGCGGGGTGGTCAAAAAGTTATCCATCATACGGGCGAAAGATTTGCTGCCATTTATGGTTGATTCCAGCATCCAAGTTTCCATCTTCATGAATATATGGCTTTTAAAATATCCAACATAAATAGGCCTTGTTCCACGAACACCTTTTATCATAAATACACGATCGAACTCACTTTCTTCACAAAGGCCTCGAAGATATAGCAATGGAGTTTTTGCAAAATGGCACGCGGCACAAGTTTTATCAGTACAAGATGAGCGAACCCATGTGCCTAATTTATCTTGCACGTCAATGGTTGCACAGAGGGCGTATGTTGTAGGATTAAGGAAAGCTTCTCGGAAATTATTCCAAGGAATTGGTAAAGAAGGATCTGATATTCTTTGCCATGTCCCAGCAGTCAGATTTCCCATAATTCCTAGCCAAGAAGCAGTGCTCCAGGTGTTTTGACATTCACTTTCATATTCCTTACCCAGCAGAGATAGATCATTATTATCTTGCAGATTATCAGGGACAGGGAGTATCCCGCCTAGCATATGGCAAAAGTCGACTGCCTCCTCCTGCTCCACTGGACGAGGAAACATCACCAATGAGTTCAACAGCCTGTGATTGCACACTTCGTCCGCTGTCAAGCTGTAAGAGAGTGACGGGCCTTTGAGCTCCCATCCCGTTAATGAAGTTTCAAGGTGGAGGATTGGATGAACACTGTCAGGAAGACCACGGCAGGCGACGTATTCTTTCATCTCATCCACGCTCAGAGACTCATTCAGTAGCACCCAGTCGGCCACTTCGCCAATGAGTGTCTGAAAATTATTGAAACCACCTTTGGTGCTATCCAGTTCCTGGCCGATCACGAGGCGTCCTCCCCCAGCTATGTTAAGAGAACGTTCAGTTCGTTGATGAAAGACACCGTCGAAAGCCTGAAAAAAGGTTAATTGAAAATAATTATTTACATATGCCTTGTTAGGTGTGTAAATATGTTCATTTGAGATATATATGAATTTACACACAACTACAAACACAGTTATAATTTACTTTATCATTTAGTACGCCCCACAATGTCATCGTCTCCAGTGAGATTGCCAAACATAGGTGGTGCCAAATGAAGGGTTCCGGTGGTGGTACTGCTAAAGAGGTTGCCAATTCATTGCTACAGCAATATATACGGAGTTTCTTGGCATTGCCTTGGAAACCTGAAGGAAATAAACATTTCAACGAGTTAATTATTTTTATCAATGCCAACAATAATTATTATGACAGTTGCTTGAACTAAAATATAATGAATGTTTGTTTTTTCTCTTCTCTCTCTCTCTCTCTCTCTCTCTCTCTCTCTCTCTCTCTCTCTCTCTCTCTCTCTCTCTCTCTCTCTCTCTCTCTCTCTCTCTCTCTCTCTCTCTCTCTCTCTCTCTCATGTCTATCTAATCTGTAATATTTTATAATGACTGCTTTTCTGTCCACAATATCACTAGATCAC
>JAXIVD010005434.1:0-2500 GCA_036785275.1 Cancer borealis
CTTCCTTCCTTCCTTACATGCAGAAAAAATAAAAGAGAGATAGAGAGAGAGAGAGAGAGAGAGAGAGAGAGAGAGAGAGAGAGAGAGAGAGAGAGAGAGAGAGAGAGAGAGAGAGAGAGAGAGAGAATAATAATAATAAATAAAAGAAACACTTGCGTTGTCTGTTTGTCAGGGAGTCGGCGCCGTGAAAGCAAATAACGGAAGGGAGACCAGAGTTGAAATAAAAGTTTACCTCGACAATCCACAGCGAAGGCAAATACTTGAAGGTCCTGTGAGTCACGGAGGGGAAGTTAGCTGTTGTGTTAGGCTGGAAGAGGAGGAGGAGGAGAAAGAAGAAGAAGAAGAAGAAGAAGAAGAAGAAGAAGAAGAAGAAGAAGAAGAAGAAGAAGAAGAAGAAGAAGAAGAAGAAGAAGAAGAAGGCGAGGTTGAAAAGATAATGGTAAAGACAGTAAAGAAGGATAAATAGAACAAGTAGGAGGATCAGAAGTGGAAGAAGGAGGAGGAGGAGGAAGAAGAAATAGAGAACGAGGTTAAAAGTATAATAGTAAAGATAGGAAAGTAGGATGAATAGGACGCGTAGGAGGACGAGAAGGAGGTGAAGCTAGACTGAAATAATTGAGGAGAATGAGGGAAGGAGGAGGAGAAGGATCAGTAATATTACAAAGAAGATCTGATAAGAAGGATATGAGAAGAGAAAGTTGATGATAATGATGATGATGATGATGATGATGATGGAGATATCACCGATAATACGAAAGAAGAAATTAAAAGAACAGTAATAAGACAGATATAATTAAGAAGAGAAAGAGAAGGCAAGAGGAGGAAGACAAAAATGAAGTGATGAAAGTTGCAGAAAAGAAAGAGAAAGAGAGAACAAGTTATAAGAACAATAAAAAACGATGTAAAAAAAAAGACGATGAAGACGAAAAGACGGAAAGATAAAGAAGAAGAAAGTTGAGAAAGTATAAGTGGAAAGAAAAAGATAAGAAACAAGAACTAGAAGACAGTTGGAAGATAAAGAAAAGGGAAAAAAGATAATCTAGAAATAAAGGAGGAGGAGGAGGAGGAGGAGGGGGAGGAAGAGGAGGAGGAGGAGGAGGAGGAGGAGGAGGAGGAGGAGGGGGAGGTGGTGTAGGTATCTGTACATCATAATCTGTTTGTATATGTCATGAAGTTTTCCTCAAAAGATCGACAGTGATATTATTTCCATCAGATTTTCTCGTTTTTCTAGTGGATAAAGATGACAGAGAGAGACAAAGCTGATCATCTTCTATTCCTTTCTATCCTTTTCCTCCTTTATTTCGTATCCCTTATCCCTTATTTCCTCTCTTCCCTTTTTCCTTTCACATATTGTTTCTCTCCTCCTTCTTTCGCAGCTTTCCTCTGTCATCTTATGTCTCTCTTTTATTTTTTATCCAATCATATGTATCTTGTCTTCTCCTCCTGATTCTCTCCTTCACTTCCCGTATTCTTTCTTGTTCCTCCTTCTTTCCTCTGCTTTTTATATTCCTTTCCATCTTTCCTTCACTTCCCTCCTTCTTTATCCTCGTCTCTTTCTTTTCATCCTATTCTTCTCCTTCATTTTCTTTCTCTTCTTCTTTTACGATATGTTAACTCTTCTTATCTCCCTTCCATTCCTCTTTCCTACTCTCCAATACTCTTATGTTCCCTCTCCTCCTTTCTCCTTCCTTTTCGTTCCCTTCTTCCCTTCCTTCCTAATTTCGACCCTTGTTCTTCTCCCTTCCTCTTGTAGCAGTGAGATGTCATTATCGAAATCCTTCAATCATGTAGTTAATTGGTAAGTGAGCTTGTGGCCATTTCAGGGACACTGGGGGGAGGGAGGGGAAAGGGGAGGTCACGAGGGGAAGTAGAGGGGACATGACCCTCAGATTTCCCCTCTTTAAGTAATGGGAAAGAGCTTCATGTGTATTCCTTTGCACTTGTTTGTGTTCAGTTCTTCCTCTTCCTTTTCCTTCTCTTTTTTTCTCCTCCTCCTCCTACTTCTACTGTTACTCCTACTACTACTGTTACTCTTACTACTACTGCTACTCCTCCTCCTCCTCCTCCTCCTCCTCCTCCTCCTCCTCCTCCTCCTCCTCCTCCTCCTCCTCCTCCTCCTCCACCTAATTTTGTGAGCGAGACAGGAACTCCCCCTTTGAAATAATAGGTCTGGCCTGAAATTAATCCCATTATTAGAATCTTTATTTTCCATCACCACACGAAAAATTGTGAAAATTACAGAGCTGGATTCAATAATGGTATTCCGTTGTAAAGATAAAATTGTACAAAAATAAGAAATAAAAAAAATTGTTCGTCATAAGAGAGGGAATTATATGGAATTTTTATATATTGATACGTTGATTTTGCTTAACTTTTTTTTTTTTTAGCCTTTTTTAACAAATTTTTTCTATCATTATATTTTTTTTGCGGGTCGTGTGTGCAATTTCTATTTCCGGTTCAATATTAATGAAATGATTGGTCAAGAAGAAATCAATACCAG
>JAXIVD010005434.1:7500-15000 GCA_036785275.1 Cancer borealis
TTTTATCGTGTTTTTGTGTTTCTTGTGTTTTGTGTCTATTAGCCTTTCACTTTCATCCTCAGTGTCTGTTTTTTTAATCTTATTTGTTTTTGTTATGTTTTGATTCATCTTTCATCTCCAGATTCTTGTTTGTGTTTCTTTGAAGCAATTTCTGCCGCTATCTTGGCTTTCGAGAAATCTGCATACAGGAAAAATGTTTGTGGAAGATAAAATATGATGTTTCAGTTTCATAATCTTATCAAAAAGTCTTGAAAGCAAGTGATGAGGTCCAGTTATAATGTTATAATGCATTGGAACACTTGTCTGCCTCACCTGCTTCTATTTCTACCCAGCTATTGTAAAGTAAATTTATAACGAGCTCGTCTGAAATGCAGCAATATGTATAATAAATCATATAATATTGCTGCTTCATATTCAAAAGATTGTTATATATATTATTTTGTGTTGTGTTGTGTTGTGTGAAGAAGAATGTTGACAATTGGTGTTTTGTTTTGATGTTACAATGTTTCTAAAGTTGAAGTGACTGGTTGTTGGACCGTGAAAAATTATTAAATGAAATCAAGGGACTAGTGTGTGTGTGTGTGTGTGTGTGTGTGTGTGTGTGTGTGTGTGTGTGTGTGTGTGTGTGTGTGTGTGTGTGTGTGTGTGTGTGTGTGTGCAGTGACGCAAACCTTTCCTGCCATTATATGTCTTTTAGTCAAATTTTCGTCATTTTTGTGTTTGAAATGATTGATTTTATTCTTCCACTGAATAACTCTTGATTTTTTTAAATCTCTTTTTGATAAATCATTTTGCTCCTCTGTGTTTTGGCCGTCTGGCTGTCTGTCTGTCATATATATATATATATTTTTTTTTTTCTCTCTCTCTCTCTCTCTCTCTCTCTCTCTCTCTCTCTCTCTCTCTCTCCCTCTCTCCCTCTCTCTCTCTCTCTCTCTCTATCTCTCTCTCTCTCTCTCTCTCACGACTCCCTCAGGCTGTACAAACATAACCTTTCAAATACAACAAACACAACATCTTTCCTTCCTTCAATACAAAACAATAAAAACACTTTCTTTTCATTTGATACGAATTAAAAAAAACGAGAAAACACACAACCCTTTCTTCTTTTTTTTACTTTTTATCCGTTTTTTCTTTCTATTTAAACTCTGCATCCGTTTTATATCCAGGTAAATCACAGGTGAATCCTTACTTCAGGTGTAATTTCCCTGTAGTACATCCCACTAATCGCATGTATTATGGCGTGTAAATGTGGTGTTTGCGTGCAAGGAAGATAAAATTTGCATGTGAGAAAGACAAGGTTTATTCTCCCCTCCACCACCATCACCATCTCCACCACCATCACCACCACCACCACCACCACCACCACCACCACCAACCTTCACCACCACAGTATTGTATAAGAAATTCATAACACCAGATAGAGGGAGAGTCAGTAAGCCTCTTGGGAATTATATCTTCTTGTGGGTCTCTCTCTCTCTCTCTCTCTCTCTCTCTCTCTCTCTCTCTCTCTCTCTCTCTCTCTCTCTCTCTCTCTCTCTCTCTCTTTCTTTCTTTCTTGCTGTCTCACTCAGGTGTTATTTTTGGAAGTCTTTTTGCGTGGTGTGCGTCATGCTTAAGGCTCATACTTTTAATATATATGCCCGGCCTTTTATTAATATTTATGCTTGCTTTTTATTCCATTTTCTATGCAGGCCTCGTCTGTGCATGGTGGTGGTGGTGGTGGTGGTGGTTGTGGTGGTGGTGGTGGTGGTGGTGGTGGTGGTGATGATGGTGGTGGTGGTAGTGGTGGGGGCAAAGGGGGACACTTGACTGTTCTGAGCAAGTATTTTTATTTTGCTTATACTGTCGCCTTTTTACCAGATTAAAAATGCACTTTGTGTTTGCATTAGTGTATGTTTTATTTTATATTTTTTCCATTATTTTCCTTTTATTTTCATTCTTTTAGTATGCTAGTGGTTAATTTCTTTATGTGGCTTGTTGGTTATTTATATCTTTCCTGGCTTTTTGTTTTTTATATATATATTCTTTTTAATTAATAGTAGTAGTAATAATAATAATAATAATAATAGTAATAATAACAACAATACCACAACCAATATCCAAACAGAATCATGTCTTTCCTCTCCTTTCTCCTCTCCTTCAATCTGTTATTTCTCCTTTCTCCTTTCCTTCAATCTCTTATCTCTCGTTTATCTATGTACCTTTTTCTCCGTCTCTTCCGGAAACACGAGTCCAACACAACTTAAACGGCGGCCCCCTTCTGTTTCCCTTAAAAATTATTCTTACCACCAAGGCAAGAACCGTACTTTGCTTCCCTTCTTTTGGCTTTCCTCCTCCCTTGGTTTCCCTCCGCATCTCCCTTTTTACCTTCCGTTTCCTCCTCGCTTCCTTGGTTCTTCCTGTCAGCTGTTATTTCCGCCTCTCACTCCCCACTCCCGCCTTCTTGCCTCTGTTTTATACTTGCTCTTAAGGCGTCGTAGGAATGGCGATGACGGGAGAATTTATATATTTTTTGGGGTACTGTTTTTTTTTTTAAAGATTGTGTTTTTTGTACTTTTTATTTTTGGTTTTTTTTCTGGCTTAAGTGCATTTTTTTTATTTTATCATGTTTGATGTGTGGGTTTGTGTTTTTTTGTGTGTGTTTTAATCTTCTTTGGTGTTTTATTTTTAAGTGTCTGATGCGGAGTAAATAATTATTTTTTTTTTTTACATGTTAAATTTGCAGATTTTTATTACTTGACACATTCACTATTTCTTATGTAATGGACGAGACAATCGGTTACGATAATATTCTTGTTCACTTCACATCGTTCTAAGTATGAACTTGTAATCCATTATTATTTAAAAGAAATGAAAACAAAACTAACATCATGAAATTATAGAAAATTGTATTCAACTTCTGTGTCATTCTGAAGATGATTTATGAAGAATCATTTGGACTGTGTGATTGAAAATAGCAACAATGTAGATTTGATTTTAATGGCAGCAATTAAAGGATAATGATCAATTAACAACGGAATCTAGAGATCATCAGTCAGGTGACGCTTTGCATATTATGAATATTTTCCTTTATTCAAGGATTTTCTTTTTTCCCCAAAGATTGCATGGTGAGGCGGAAAGGTAATTATGTTGGATATTTACGTGCAGGATGAATAATGAGATTAATTATAGCTTTTGGAAAAGTGAAAAAGACAAGTGTCTCTAATGAGTGGTATGGAAGCCTTTTTAATTGGGCTTTTTTTTCTTTTTCTTGTTAATTTTTCCGTCACTCTATATTTCTTTATTCATTTTTTATTCTATTTTTGTTGTGCGCTTGATATTTTTGTATTGTTTTTACCTTTTTTTTGTAACTTCGTTTGTTATTGTCACTTTTTTCTTTCCCTCATTTTTCAATATATTTTGTTCATAGTATTTTTTTGATAGTATGAAAGACAATACATTAATTTTTCCTGTTTCTCAGTTCATATTCTCTTTTTGTTTCTTTCAAGAGACGAATTTTCAATAACAATCTTTATCACGAATTTCTTCTTTTTTCGTTTGACTAAAGAAAACATCTTTTCCACAATTATTGCAATGCAGTAAATATTTTTTTGTATTCATCATTGTTTCTTATTTTAGACAATCCATCACTACTTTCTTATTCTCAGCTCCAATATCTTTCGTTTTATTATCGGCATTCCACTGATTTATCTTCGTTACGTTCATGCCAAGAATACTAATGACTCATTGTTCTTTCAAATCATCTTTCATCTCTTTGTCACTTCACTGCTTCAACCTTAACCTTCTTTCTTTTTTATCCCCAAAATATTTCTGTAATTTATTTTCAGTTTATGTCTTTTGTATGTATGAACCCTTATTGCTTCCTATGCATTATCTCCATCTTCCTCTTTCTATCTCTCTCATTCTATATTCATGCTATTCAATCTATATATAAATCCTTTTTAATCAACTTTCTATCAAATTCCCAAATCCTAATATTTTTGGAATTTCTCGTTTTAGCCACACCATTTCCCTTTTTCTTATATATATTTTTTTGGAGTCGTGGTGTCGCTCGCACTTTCCTATACTTCGTCTTGGCTTCTCGCATTTATATCTCGGGGTCCACTTTACGATCTTCTCAGGTTAGTAGGCCACGTCTCAGGCTCGTTTGTCGTGCTTAAAAGCCTATGTGGTATTCCTCTCACGCCTTCAACTGGGTAAGGCTGTGATTAAAGCTAGAATATGTGGCCTGGTGTGTGTGTTTTGTGTGTATGTGCGTGTGTGTGTGTGGGAGAAGGGTGAAGGTGAAGGATGTAAATGGTAGTGTAAGGTGAGGGAACTTGTGAGACCGAGTGAGGAAGAAAAAGGGGAGATTGGAGAGGGTCAAAGAGAGTGGCTGTGAAAAGGAGATACCAGGGAGAGGGAGGGTGGGTATGACAGGCAGGGAGGATGGATAGGTGAAGGATAGAGAGGAAAGGAGAGTGAAACTAGAAGATTGAAGTTGTTATAGTATTTAGGAGGAAAAACATACTATATTTTCATACAACTTTCACAAACACGCACGTATGTATTCTCTTTGTCTTTGTATAACTGTCTGCTTTTTTTATGTGTGGTATTTTTTCTTGAAGGCTTAGATTTTTTTGTTTGTGTGTTCGTGTTTATAGGAAAAGGCGTTTCACTAACAGTCGAAACACCAGCCTTGTCCTATGTAACGTTGGAAATTATAAAAGTTAGAAAACAACCAAGAAAGAAAGAAAGAATGAAAGAAAGAAAGAAAACTGGGAAGCGGCTTAGTTTGTTCAATATTTTTCTTGGTGATAATATTTTTTACACTTCTATTTCCACTTTCTCACTCTCTCTAAAAAAAGTAAAACACGAAGCTGGGGAGTCTATAAGGATTCTCTCTCTCTCTCTCTCTCTCTCTCTCTCTCTCTCTCTCTCTCTCTCTCTCTCTCTCTCTCTCTCTCTCTCTCTCTCTCTCTCTCTCTCTCTCTCTCTCTCTCTCTCTCTCTCTCTCTCTCTCTCTCTCTCTCTCTCTCTCTCTCTCTCTCTCTCTTTTTCTTTCCCTCCTTTACTGAAACAGGTCGCTGGAAGGGCTATAGAGGATGCTGAAGTTGCCAAACACATCCTCTTTTTCCCGCCATCCCTGCCTCTCACCCCCTTCATGGCGCCATCTGTTGAGGATTTTCTGTAACATCCTCTCCTCCTCTTTCTTCCTCTATAGACAAAGGAAAGGTTTTAAGGGTAATAAATACTATTCTCTATATACTGAGCCTTCTTTTACACTTGAAGGGATCCATAGTTGATGCTAGAATGCGTCTTAATATTGTTAGGAAGCGTTGCGTTAAAATGATTGAGTGTTATCGAATAAACAAGCTTTTGTGATTAATATTTTTGTTTACGTTGTAGGAAAAAGTAGGGAAAATTTATATAAAAAAAAGGAAAGGGATTGATAAAAAGAAAATTGCACAGGTAAAAAAAAAAGTTATCCATGCACACATATCACTTTTTCACTTTTACTGCACATCATTTCATGGCCAAAAAAAAAAAAAAGGGATTCAATCGATAGATCTAATGGACAGGAAATAGATCATGAAAGAGGATTACCTGCATGAGTACCTGATCCTCACATCGATTAAATGGTGGGCGATAAATCCCAACAAAGTGACCATCTCTCTATCTATCATTTGGGAAGAAATAAAAAAAACTAAGAGACAGTGATCTAGTCTCGCTTATTCAGAACGTCTCGCGCTCTTGGACCTCATACTTATTCCGTCCGTGGCGTCTCAGTTTATGGGCTTAATCCCGCCCTAATCTGACAGCAGGCTTGGGGGCTCCACCGACTCGAAGGGAAATATTCATGCATGACTTGGACCTTGGGTAGTGTCATTGTATTCTGTTATTTATGTTATTATCCTGTTTTATGTGTGTTATCTATGTGTGTATGTGTGCTTATGTGCGTATATGTGTGTTTTGTGTACTTGTGGTGGTGTTTTAGGGCTTATATGTTGTTTGTGTCTTGTTTTTTGTGTGGTTGTTTGTGTTTTTGTTGTTGTTGTTGTGTATTGTTTGTTTTCTTCGTTTAGGTTTTTATATTGAAATTTATCTTCTTTTGGAGACGTTTTTGATACATTTTTTGTTATTTCCATTGTTACTCATTTTTTTTTCTCTTTAATTCCGGTTGAGTAAGTTTTATTTATACATCTATTTATTGTTATGTTTCCTGTGTTGTATTAATGGTGGTGTTCAAGCTTTTTATTTATTTATTATTTTTTTACCTCAACCTTCCACTCAAGTGTTGTCATCCGGGGAGTCACACTTAATGCTACATCAACGTACACACTTTTTTCTTTCCTAAATACTTTTTTCCCTCATTTTTTCCTCTCACTCGAACGTTTCTCTTCCATCACATTAAACGTGTAATTATGACCACTTGTCGTTCCTATTTATTTCCCTTGCATTGTATTTTCTGACTCATCACTTCCTTCTGTCTCTCTGTTTGTCAGCCTAGTTTTTTTTTCCCTTACTTTTTTCTGCTTTTTTTCTATCTAGTTGTCAGAGTTTCAATGTGTCTCTTGCGTGTCACTCTTGTCTTCATTATTATTTCTTGCTGTCATTTCCCAGTCTTTGAACTACACATTTTCCTCTTAAAGTTCTGACATAATTCCTCAGATCTATACACACACACACACACAACACACACACACACACACACACACACACACACACACACACACACACACACACACACACACACACACACACACACACACACACACACACACACACACACACACACACACACAAGGATGTACAGAAAGCAAGCCGGCACTGAATCTTTCTTTCTTTTTCATTCCACAAGTAAAACAAACAATGCATTTCATAAACCTTCCCTTTCACCAACCATCACGAACATGGAAAGAAAGAGAAAAAAAACAAGAAGAAAAAAAAACTTCCCTCCTCTCACAGCATTACTTTTACCTGATTCCCTAAATATTTTCATGTCCCTCTGTTTGTAGCATAAAAAAACGACTTCATTTAAACTTTTATATATACTGATGAACATGAACATAAAAAAAATATATAAGAAAAAAACTATTACAATATTTTCACTCTTGTATATTATCCCAACAAAGGTTACTTAGTCGTCCTATTCACACCTGTTATTCTTGATGCTGCAGGTGACGTGTGGGACTTGTGGGAGACGTGTGGTGATTGTAGGGCGTGAGGATGAGGTGTGGGTGAGCCTAATGGCGGGGCTTAGGAGGTGGATGAGGTAGAGGACTTTAGTGAGAGTGTGGGAGGGCGAGGAAGGGAGTGCATAAAGGAGAGGAAAGCAGGAGGATGTCACGTGGAAGGGAAGAGTGTTGGAGGAAGAGCTTTGGTGTTAAAGAAACGTTGAGAGTCCCGGAGAGTCAGGAAAGGGCGGCAAGGGTGTTCAGGAGGAAAGGAAAAACAGCAGAAACTAGTGCAAGAACAACAGTGCTTGGGAGGAGGGAGGAGAGAGAGAGAGAGAAAGAG
>JAXIVD010005434.1:22500-29196 GCA_036785275.1 Cancer borealis
AGCCATGAGGAGAGAGGATAGAACTCGCAAGTGGTTAAAAGAAGTGTTATGTTGCAATTATAGATTTAATTCGATGAAAAATTAATTATAAAAGCAAATTAACCTATCAAAAATAACAGAATCAAGGGAGAATATTGATTCCTGGACACACAACAAAAAATTATGATGAAAAAAGGAATTAGGAAGATAGGTAATAGTAAAAATATGAAAGAAAATGCAGTTTAAAGAAAAAAGAGTAAATAAGTTGAGAGAGAGAGAGAGAGAGAAAGAGAGAGAGAGAGAGAGAGAGAGAGAGAGAGAGAGAGAGAGAGAGAGAGAGAGAGAGAGAGAGAGAGAGAGAGAGAGAGAGAGAGAGAGAGAGAGAGAGAGAGAGAGAGAGAGAGAGGAGAAGAAAGGGGGGCATGAGAAAAGCAGAAGAAAAAAGACAAGGTTGAGGAAGAGGTTTCTCGCCTCCTTCGCATAACGTGATTAGACTAAAGTTAAGCTTTTTAGCGGTGGTCCAAGTTGAGGAGGTAAAGTAAAAGGATAAGGAAGGAGAGTTTTCCCTGTACTCCTCCATAAATGGTCCTTTTGAAGATTTTTGTTGTAAATATTTCAGTTTCACATTTTCTCAGTAGGTCAGATTTTACTTTCTTTACACTTAAAGAGAGAGAGAGAGAGAGAGAGAGAGAGAGAGAGAGAGAGAGAGAGAGAGAGAGAGAGAGAGAGAGAAGAGAGAAGAGAGAAGAGAGAGATAAAGAAAGCTTACATGCATATGCCCATACAACGTAGACATACAGACAGATAAATAGACAGCAAGATAGACAGACGTTTACATTCATTCTCTTTAAACTGTTTTCATTCCATTTTTATGTGGTTTTATATTGAGGATTTATTGAATTTAATCTGTTGTTGACCTTTTTGTATTTACTCCACAAAACACACACAATTTTATTTTTCTGTTTTAATGAAAATTGAAGCATAGTTACGTAGTTCTTACCTGTCTATCCTCTTACACTCGGAAAAAAAAATGATGGAAGTGAATGCTCTTTGATGATGATGTGAAGGAATGAAAATGTTGTAAAAAAAATAGTGTAATTAAAGTAAAAAAGTTAGAATATGTGAAGAATAAAAATAAAAGACATGTAATTAATTATATAACTTGCGTATGATGCAGGTAATCAAGTGAACAATTTAATTAAAATAAAAGACTTTGAAGTGATAGAAGTGGAAAAGCTTCATGAATTACAATGAAGTGAATGAAGTTACTAAAAGAGAATAAAATATTGAAATACGATGAAACAAAAAAAAAGTAAAAATGATGAAATGAAAAATAGAATGAAATGAAGTGAAGTGAATGAAGTGAGGGTATAAAAGGAGATGAGAGGAAGGGATGGAGGGAAGTGAAGTGATTGAGTGAAGGGAATGAGAGGGAATCTGAAGCCAAGGTCAATCGGAATCCTGCAGGTGAACATCCAATCAACTGGTTCTGGATTTACCTGGAAACAAACCATCCCTTCTTACCTTTCCATTTTCCCTTCCAATCATGTTTCCCTTACTTTATTTTCCTTTAATCTCATTTAACTATTATTTTCCTGCTTTTTTACCATTATTGTGTTATTTGTTATTTTCCTTCATTCTCTTTTGTGTTTCTCTCTCTCTTTCTTTCTTGGCCTTCCCTTTGTCTGAGGTATTCTTGTCTTTCTTTTATCTGCTAACCTTTTCCCCATTTCTTTTCTTGCTTTCTCCCGCTCTTTCACACCTTTTTCTATCCTTTCTTCTTAATTTTCTTCTTCCTCCTCCCACATTTCTTTCTTTGCTCCCGTGTGTGACTGCCTTCCTCAACACTCTCACCTTTCTTCTCTCTTCTTTTTCTTCTCCTCTATTTGCTACATCTCCTTTCCTCCTTTCTTCTTCTATTTTTCATTACTTCTTTTTGTCATTCTTGTCCCAACTTCTATTCTTCTTTCCACACATTTTTCTTACTGTTCTATTTTCCTACATTTGTCTTTTCCTTCCTTCAGTCTGTCTGTCACCAATTCGTATAGTTTTCATGACCATTTACTTTACATTTTCACACACACACACACACACACACACACCACACACACACACACACACACACACACACACACACACACACACACACACACACACACACACAGGTAATCCGTAGGGTCATCTGACACTCGTAATGTATTCAAACACAGACTTAATGTTATCCAAAGGCGGTGATAGCGAAGCCTTTGGGAATGGAATGTGTGGGCGGCCTCATGGGTAACTATGGTATTTATGTGTCCTAAGGGTCTCTGTCTCTCGTATGTGTGTGTGTGTGTGCATGTGTGTGTGTGTGTGTGTGTGTGTGTGTGTGTGTGTGTGTGTGTGTGTGTGGTTGGGCTATGCTATAAATCCTTTTGATGTTAGAGAACTTAATGGTTTAACGCTCCATCTCTCTCTCTCTCTCTCTCTCTCTCTCTCTCTCTCTCTCTCTCTCTCTCTCTCTCCTCTCTCTCTCTCTCTCTCTCTCTCTCTCTCTCTCTCTCTTTCATATCTAACGTAGGAGAAAACATTTAAAACAAAAGCTTTTCATCACACGAGGTTTCCCTTAATTTTTTTTGCTTTGTCTTGTACTTTCTCATTTCCTTCCCACGAGTGAATTTGGTGAATTTTTTGCTTACCTTCTTTTTTTTCTTGACTGCCTCCCAAAACTCGCCTTTTTTTGCCTTGACGGTGGCTCTTAAGGTTGAGTTTTATTCCTTCCTGGAGGAGGAGGAGGAGGAGGAGGAGGAGGAGGAGGAAAAAAGGGTGAAGGAGGAGGAAGAAGGTCAGAAGTAAAAGAAAATAGAAAAAAATAATAGTAAGAGGAGAAGGAGGGACAACATATAAAGAATAACAAAGAAAAAGATGGAATGGTGTAGACAAAAATAAATGGGGTTAAAAAACAAAAAAGTAAGGAATAGGTAATGAAACTTTTCTTCAGTCTGGATTTGTTTTCTTGTTCTCAGAGGAAATTAAAGAGAAAGGGAAAGTATATAAATATTCTTAGGTCGCGGAAACAAGAGTCAGACTAACTTACAGAACTTTGGTAGAGGGATTGTAATGGCGGCGGTGGTGGTGGTGGTGGTGGTGGTGGTGGTGGTGGTGGTGGTGGTGGTGGTGGTGGTGGTGGTGGTGGTGATAGGAGAAACCACAAGAGACTCCTGGACTGGTACTTTTCTTCATTTTCTTTCATTCTTTTTCTTATTTGTCTTCATCTCGTAAGTTTTCCTTTTCCCTTCTTTCTTATTTTCCTTCTTCCTCATTATCTTCATTAATTTTGTTCTAGTTCTTGTTCTTCTTGTTCTTCTTTTTTCTTCCTTTTCTTCTTACTCTTCCTCCTATTTCTCCTTCATGGGATCTCCAACTAACTTCACTTCCTTTTCTTCTTCCTCTTTTTTCACTTGCACGTATATTTTCTTCAGTTCTTTTTACTCTTGCAACTCTTCCTCCTCCTCCTCTTTCTCTTCCTTTTCTTTCTTCTTTTTACTCCTCCTCCTCCTCCTCCTCCTCCTCCTCCTCCTCCTCCTCCTCCTCCTCCTCCTCCTCCTCCTCCAGTAGTCGTGAGGGCGTGAAACATCTTTTTTCCCTCCATTTTGGAAGGTTTTGAGTTCGTTTTCAATGGGTTACTGCATTGCTTCTCCTTACTTGGTTTTCTTTCTTTCTTTTTTCTTTGCTATTGATTTTGCTATTGTTTTTGATGATGTTATTTATCTTTGTTTTTACTATGTGGATGGATGTAATGACTTATGATTAATGTTTTGATAATTTGCTTGAATTCTCTTCCTGTGTTTTGTTAATGTTATTTTTTGTTGTTGTTGATTCTGGTTTTGTTTGAAATATTTAGTTTTTTGATCGAGAACTTTAGCATAAAAAAGAAAAAAAAACACATGAGAATAGTTATATAAAAAAAAAAGTTAGCTCTGAAAAATCAAGAAAAAAACACATATGCATATTTGAAAATAGATATATGCGAACACGATTATTAAACATTTATTTGATTTATTACTGAACGTCGGCATTATTTACTTGAAGAGTATAAACTTTGATTTAACACCGACTTTAATTATCAATGAATATGACAGACTTGGAAAATAAAACTTCTTTTCCCAATTTCCTTTTGCTTATTTCCACCTGTAATAAATATCTCCAAAACTTTTTACGATATATTTTTTCCTTATTATTTTTATATATTTTCTTCATGTCACAGAGAGAGAGAGAGAGAGAGAGAGAAAGAGAGAGATAAGACCCCCCAAAAAAAGAAAGTCAGGAGTCTATGAAAGAGGAAAAAAGTTCAATCCACTCTTCATTTAAGCCATTACCTAAACTTTTACCTTTAATACGGAGAAAGTTTAAGGTTCTCACACAACTGTAGGCCACGTGGGTCCCTGAAGGAGAGAGGAGTGCATTAAGGTCCTCCTCCTCCTCCTCCTCCTCCTCCTCCTCCTCCTCCTCCTCCTCCTCCTCCTCCTCCTCCTCCTCCTCCTCCTCCTCTCCTCTTCCTCCTCCTCCTCCTCCTCCTCCTCCTCCTCCTCCGCCTCCTCCTCCTCCTCGTCTCTTTGTACCTGTGATGCATCTCTACCTGTGTCCCTTTTCAATTCCATTTTCTCTGATTGGTTGAGTTTTTTTCTTCTATTTTCACTTCTTTTCCTTTATTTTTCGTTTTGTGTGATTATTTTTGTTATTTTATTTATTTTAGTGGAATTTATTTTTTATCGGTACGACGGTGTATTTTATTTATTTTTTTTTATCGGCAAGGTACATCGGTGTTTGTTTAGCTTAATTTAACCTTTCTAGAACCTGGTGCTGTTTTTCTTCTCTCTCCACTCCTTCTTTCATCCTTTCTTCTCTTCCTTCCTTCTCTTCCTTCCTCTTTCCTGTATTTTCAGAGCAGTATTTGTAGTCGGTCATATGTATCTTTTCACCGATTGACTTTATTTTATTCTTATATATTTTCTCTTTTTTATCCCTTTATTCTTGATTCTTTAACGTGACCTCTCTTCCATTCCTCTTCTGTTCCCTCTCCTTTACTTCTCCTGCCTCCTATTAGTTTTTCGTCCCTCCCTCTCCCTCTCCCTTACACTCTCCCTTCCTTTCTCCCTTCCTTTCTCCCTTCGCATCTCCCTCTTCTTCATCAATTTCAGGATCGCATTTATTCCCCATAGTTTTATATAAACACATCAATTTAAACCTCTCTATTGACGTAATCTACATTAACCCCAGGTAGATATTTGCTTTTAATTATAAAAGAGCAGCAGCAGCAGCAGCAGAAATTTGGGAAAGGTAATTCGTCAAGGCTGTGGGAACGTTAATCAATCACCCAGTTTCTTACCTGTCTCTCTCCCACGCCAGGTAACTTACGGTTCTCGTGTCAAATGCTTTTAAAGTGTCATTCGTTAGAAGAGATTTTTACGAGCAATTTGTCAACTCTAAAGCCTCTTCTTTGCCCGTTTCTTCGTGTTCTTTCATGCACTCATCTATTTCTATTACCTTACCTGTCCTACATCTCCCTCTCCTTCTCCTTCTCTTACCTTTGAAGTGGAGGGAATTGTGCTTCTCTCTCCCGCACTGTGCTCCCGGGAAGTTACTTGGATATGAGGCAACTTTGTTATGGATGTGAAGTCGCCAAGTGTTACGACGGAGTTAACTTGGCGATATAGTTATTCCAAAGTGTATTAAGGGAGCAGTGTGGAGTCCCTTTGTAGTTGTGGTTCCGGGGTAATATTGTCTTGCAAGTTCTGGTTCCGTAGTCCAATATTGTGCCGTGTTGGGTGTATTATCTGTTTTATGTTAGGGAAGAATGTTTTATTTTGTTCTTTAAGTGTGTCGGCTCAATATTTGTTACATATATATATTTGTGTGTGTGTGTGTATTTTCTGTTAACCTTTCGTGACCTGTTTCCTCTCCCTCTTTCAAATAACGTTTTCCTCTCATCATTCTTCCATGTTCCTCCTCTTCATTTGTTTCCTGATGTTTCCCTGCTATTCAGTTTGTGTTTCCCCTTATTCGTTCCTTTTATCTTACTTCCGTGACTCCAATTCCCTTCTTTCCTTCTTCTCCTCTGTTTCATTATCATCACAACCTTTATTATCACCATCAGTTTTCTTTGTTTCTATTCTCCTCTCTTTTATTTGCTCTATTCTCTTTCCAATTGTTCTCCTCCTCCTCCTCCTCCTCCTTCTCCTCCTCCTCTTCCCTCCTCCATGTGTCTTTCCTCTCACCGACCCATAATATTCTTCAATGGAATGTCACAAGTCTTTATGGGAAGAAACAGCTGACTTGCCTTAGGGGACAATAGGTTAGTGTGTGTGTGTGTGTGTGTGTGTGTGTGTGTGTGTGTGTGTGTGTGTGTGTGTGTGTGTGTGTGTGTGTGTGTGTGTGTGTGTGTGTGTGTGTGCGTGTGTGTGTGTGACAGACTTATTTGAGTTAAGAGGGAAATGTAATATAACTTTTCAATGATTGTCCACCATTTCATTTTTTTTTTACTCGAATGGACGTCAAGAGTCATAGGAACAGAATAAGATGGAAAAAATATGTATAAGCTTCTTATTTTTATACCAGAGGAACCTGAGATAGGGAATATATATATATTTATCTCCACTAAATAGATAAATAAATAGATAAGTAGATAGATTCTTTGATAGATAAATTAACTATTTTTCACTTTCTTTCCTTTAATAG
>JAXIVD010005435.1:0-10000 GCA_036785275.1 Cancer borealis
TATATATATATATATATATATATATATATATATGTATATATATATATATATATATATATATATATATATATATATATATATATATATATATATATATATATATATATATATATATTTGCTCTGAACTTTCCAAGGTTAACCATGAAAAAGACCTAGGGGTAACTATTAGTAACGACCTCAAACCAGATAAACATTGTTCAAATGGTGATAAAAATGCGAACAAACTGGTCGGCTTAATCGGTAGAACTTTTGAGTATAAATCTGAAAAAGTCATCCTTACACTATATAATACACTCGTACGCTCTCATCTAGAATATTGGATAATTTTGGTCACCACACTATTGAAAAACTAATAATAAGTTGGAGAGAATACAAAGAAGAATTACTAAAATGATCCCAAGATTGCGAACCAAGTCTTACGAAGAACGACTAAAGGAGCTGAACTTATTCAGTTTATCCAAGCATAGGCTACGAGGGGCTAATTGAGGTTTTTTAAATTGTCCATGATTTTGAAAATATTAACCTAAACGACTGTGTAACTACCGATCTCACAAGCACAACTAGTAACAATGGCTTAAAGATCATTGGTAAGCGTTTTAGATCGAATAAAGTGAAGCATTTTTTCTTCAATAGAATCGTCAATGTTTGGAATGCTCTCCCAGCACAAATAGTGAACAGTATTACAATTGAATCGTTTAAGAAAAACCTCGATAAGCACTTAGCATCTGTTCACCAATCCGAATATTTCACTTTTGCGTTTTTTTTTTATAGCATAGATTACTCCTATACCTATACAATTTCCATGATAGTTTTTCCATACTACATGGTATCACTTCCTCATCCGGCCAGCTTCGGCTGAGGGAGGGGTGGGTGGGGAGGAGCCTTCCTCTCTGCTATCCTTTTGTCTCTATCAAGTAGATAATATAGTAGTAGTGTAGCAAAACAGACAGCCTCATTAGGTCCAGTAGGATTTTTGCTATATGTTCTTCCTTTGTACTCCTTTGTACACTGTATACCGTGTCCTTACCTATAAATGTAGGTAACAAAGATCAGTACCTATACGCTTCCTCCCATATCCATTAACTGGACACCAAATACCCAGCTACATTTCTCAGTGACAGCGCTCCCTCGGAAGACAACAGGTGTGCTCAACAATGCACCTGTTCATGGAAACACTGAACCCCGGCTATACCTTTTCTGACCTTGATTCTGCTCCATCCCTAATCCGACTCCCGAAGAAATCCACAATGCATATTTCCCCAACTTACTAGCTGCAAATTGTTTGAGTCTAAACAATCCTGAACAGCTTACCTGCTCAACACATTAAACCTTTTAAATAACAAATCTATATAATTTTGTATACAAAAAAATAGATTAATAAAGTAGTTACATACTTGAATCATTATCGTCATAGACGATGCATCCTTATCATTAATAGAAAGGAGGATTACATCTTGGTTCTAATTTGTCCAAACTTAATTTTGATTACGCTGCGTAGTTGTGATTTTGCCTTATTGAGAATACTGTTGAATAAAAGCCGGTTTTTTTCTTCATTACAGCAAAAAAAAAAGTTTAAAAAATCCTGCTTGTAGGATAAGGTTATAAAGCGGCTAAGTGTGTGAGTGTATCTGACGGGTTGGCACCTCGCACTTCATCAGGCGGGAGCAAACCGAAACAGGACATCAACAAAGCTGAACTGAGCACGCCAATAATGCTCACACCCCTTGCCATCCCATCCATATGTGATAGCTGTGGGACATGTATATGTAACTGTGGCATAGCATATGTTGTAAAAAGAAGGCCTAGGCTCGATGTGATGTGTATACTATACTGTATATTATGGTAGATTCTTACTTTGTACTCCACATCCTACATACGTAGCCTGTATGCCAATAAGTGTTATTTTGTTTCTTTCGCAGCCAGGAGCATTCGTTGCGTAAGCAAATAAACAAGGAAACGCACACACGAACGTTGGTGGTTGGGGATGGGGATGGTGACCTTGAAGTGTGAGGCGGCGAGGTGCGCAGAGGAGAAGAAGGCCGACGACATGTCAGCATGCATTGCCCTGATGCAGTTACATCAGAAGAACGTGCACGTGACTAGCGGGGCGCGTCACAAATCACCCAAAATGAACCGACCGTCTATACAGCAGGATATAGGTGAGAATGATTGGGCCGCATTCACCCGTCGTTGGGAAATGTTTCGTGACGGAACCGACCTTGCTCCAGGTCAAGTCACCGCTCACTTGCTGGCTTGCTACGAACCTACGTTAGAAGCCGCATTATTTCGGGAGGATCCAACAATCGCTAGCAGAAACGAGAAGGAGGTCATGAACGCCATAAAACGCCTGACAGTGATGAGCGTGGCACTGAGTGTGAGGCGAACGACACATCTACAGACGATGCAGGAACTAGGTGAGCATGTCAGACAGTAAGTAGCAAGACTGAGGGAATTAGCTAATGTCTGTCAATGGACTAAGTCAGGTTCTTGTGCTGTGACCTCTTGTTCCAGCACTATCAAAATTGACTATACCGAGGACATTATTAAACTGATTCTTGTAAATGGCCTAGCTGACGAGGCAATAAGGAAGGAGGTACTCGGAACGACTAAGATAGACAGTAAAACATTCAGTGAAACTGTTGCCCTAGTCAATGGCATGGAAACAGCAGCCCGAACTATGCTAAACGAAAGTTCTAAAATAGCAGCCAGTGGCTATATAAAGATGGCCAGAGGCCAAACTAACCAGTCGCGACACAAGACCACGGTGATCAGGACAAATTGAAGCGCAAGATTCGATGCAAGTGTGGCCACATGACTCCCCAGTTTGGTAAGGTGCGGGACAAGCTCAATGAGTTTCAAATGTGCCTCGAGTGCTGGAAGAGGAACAAGCAACGCACCCGCATATCACGTCAGCCGGAGTCCAGCGGCCCAATGGAAGCAATGTTCCACTACGTGGCCACCGCTGAGATAGTTCCTAGGTGCCCATTGCAATCAGTCAATATCGTTAGGGGAAGTGAAAGTGGGACTGTCTCTATACCGGATCACTTCTTGTTTGACGGCATACAGCAATGGCGTTGAAGTGAGGTGTTGCCACATCCAACGTTGACTGACGGCAGCCGTAGACGGGGGATGCTTACAGGAGGATGAAAATCTCTGGTCCACCAATGCGGTTAGCTAACATCTGTGCCATTGCTGACTCCGAGACTCAAGCCTATCTGATGGGGTTACAGCTCCTTAGGAAGCTTGGATTACGACGGCGACACGTCAATCGGGTAAACAAGCGCATTCTTGCAGTCATTAATAAAGAAATAAATGTGCTGGGTGCCTTATTACTGAAGCTATCAGGCTTTAAGACGAAAGGGCAACAATTCATTACCTCTGCCATGGTGTATGTTTCGGACTCCACAGACCAGTTTTAGCTGAGTCGTACAGCCTTGGCGAAGCTGGGAATCATTGGGCATGACTTTCCACAGATTGGGGCAGCAAGGAAAGCTGAAGTATGCCAGAACACTGCGAGCACACATGACTGCCCCACATTGGTAGAGTGCGGATGCCCACTACGCACTGAACCACCCCTTCGCCCAACCGGCCTACCTATTATACCTTCGCTTGGATCCACAGAGAACATGAAAACCTGGCTTCTGAAGAGGTTCGCATCATCAACCTTCAACACGTGTCCACATCAGCCACTTCCTGCAATGACAGGCCCACGAATGGAGATTAGGGTCGATCCAGATGCACAACCAGTGGTAACCAGAAGGTCACCGAATGTTTCAGTCCACTGGCAAAAGGAGGTGGCAGAACAACTTGAGAGAGACGTGGTACTGGGCATTATAGAACGAGTGCCACTTCATTAACACACATGTGTCGTGGTTGTACAGCATGGTCCTAACCAAAACCGGATAACAAACCTCGTCGGGCTGTCGATCAGCAACCACTCAATCGTCTCAGTGTATGCGAGACCCATCACACCATCCCACCCGTCAAACCAGCGAAGGCCATCCGACCGATGACGTTCAAGACTGTGACATATGCATGGAACGGGTTCTATTCCATTGAACTCAGATTAGAGGATCCGCACACGACAACATTCTTGACCGAGCAGTGCAGGTATCGCTATCGACGCGCACCCATGGGATTTCTTGCATCCCAGGACGCCTACACACAGCGGTATGATGCGATCATCACTGACGTTCCAAGGAAAACTAAATGCGTGGATGACACCATCCTATGGGATGTTGACTTGAGGGAACACTGGTGGCGGGTCATTGATTATCTGAATCTAGTAGAAAGAAATGGTGTAATTCTCAACCCAACCAGGTTACAGTTCTCCTCAATGGAGGTAGATTTTGCCGAATTCCGGATCACCAAGTTCGAAGCGAAGCCTCTGCCAAAATACCTGAATGCCATAGCCACATTTCCAAGACCCTCCAATATCACAGGCGTATGGGCATGATTCGGTTTAGTAAAACAGTTGTCACACGATGGTAGAACCACTGAGATGATGGCACCATTCAAGCCACTCCTCAATCAGAAGGTCAGCTTCAAGTGAGATTCAAACCTCGAAGAAGCATTGCAGCGTTCCAAAGAGACCATCATTAATGAAATTCAAGAAGGCGTAAAGCTATTTGATCCTATCAAACGGACGTGCTTTAACCCTGACTGGTTCTAAACTGGGGTGGGGTACTGACTACGCCAAAAGCATTGTGAGTGTAACTCTTACACTCCAGGATGATGTGCGGACGGATGGAGAGTAACGCTGGCCGGTTCACGTTTCCTGAGGGACGCTGAAAAGCGATACGCACCAGGAGAAGCTTTGGCAGTGGCGTGGGCACTCGAAGATACTCGCTTCCTTACTATGGGTTGCCGTGATCTCATCGTAACCACAGACCACAAGCCGCTGGTGAAAATCCTTAGAGATCGAGCACTGGGTGACATCACAAACCCAAGGCTCTTCAAGTTGAAACAGCGGACACCAATGTGGCGATACCAGATCTTGCACGTTGCCGGCAAGACCATACCAGCTGCAGACGCGACATCACGGAATCCGTCAACCACAGCTCAGATCGACGAGGCACATGAAGGGGATGATCTACCCATCATCTGAGTCCCAGTGAGCAGCTCTGATGATCTGGAGGCACTAGTTGTAGTTACGGCAAAGTCATCAGCAGATTCTCTCGGCGCTGTAACGTGGGACAGAGTCAGGGAAAGCACTTCAACAGACAACGATCTCCGGTTACTCTCGCCACTCATCGAGTTTGGGTTTCCGTCATCCCGTGACACTTTACCAGAAGAATTGCAGCCATATTGGCAGTACCGTGATAGATTGTCTCGTGTGGATGATGTCATAATGATGGATCACAGGGCCGTGGTCCCATAAGCACTACGAAGTGAGGTGTTACGTGCGCGCCACGCAGCACACCAAGGCACCAGCAAGATATACAGTAGAGCAGTCAGTGTAGTTTTTTGGACAGGCATCACCAGAGGCATCGAGAGCACACGTGCCAAATGCCAAGCCTGTTGGGGAATGTCACCTTCACAGCCACGCATGCCACTAACGCAACCTTATGTGCCATCCATCCCCTTCCAAGCTATTGCCGCCTATTTCTGTGTGATGCGTGGCATTGGATACCTGGTTATTGTGGACAGATTTAGCGGCTGGCCACACATTGTTGCGTCGAAATCTGGTGCCAAGGGGTTTGTGACAGCTCTCATTAACTACTTTGCAACATTCGGTGTACCAGAGGAACTGAGCACAGACGGTGGCTCAGAGTTCACTGCAAAGAAAACTGAGTTGTTTTTGCAACGCTTGGGTGTCAGACATCGCCTCTCATCTGCATACCACCCTCAATCAAATGGGGGAGCAGAGGTAGTTGTCAAATCTATGAAACGTTTACTGACGTCGCACACTGATACCATTGTGGATCTTGAGACGGAAGCGGTGGCAAATGGCCTGCTTCAGTATCGCAACACGCCAGACCGGGAGACCAGTATATCGCCATCACAAATCGTTTTCGGCAAGAATCTTCGTAACCTGCTACTGGTCGCTCCTGGTACGCAGGTGTTCACCAGCTCAGCAGTTCACCTGGTGTGGCGTGAAACTTGGGAACGTCAAGAAGAGGCTCTCAGACTAAGATTTGCCAAACAAGTCGATGGTCTCAACCGCAACATCCGACAACTCCCACATTTCTTGCCAGATGACAAGGCTGTGTTGCAAAACTAAACGGGTAACCACAGTAAGCGATGGGACAAGGCCGGTGTTGTGGTGGAGAGAAAACTGTATGATCAATACGTGGTCAAGGTGGATGGCTCGGGTCGACTAACTTTGAGGAATCGGCGGTTCCTTCGGCACATTCAAGGACTAACCAACACCAATCATTCTGCTCCATCGCCACCGCTATGTCCACAACCAGCACAGAACACAGTCGAGGCAGTGGTGAAGAGGACTAGCTCTACAACTCCTCAGGTCCATGAAGAAGCACCTACACCAAACCACAATCTATAACAGGCTGGCGAGTGGCGAGCGGATCCCAGCAAAAGACGCAAACGCCACACGGCACCACGAAGTGTCGATGCCATCCACGGACCACACGGTCTTTGCAGATCCACAAACTGAAGATGCAACATCCAAACCGACTTCGCGGCAGCATATTTCTGCATCGCCACTGACACGTCCACGCCAGGATAGGAGGCCGCCAGCACACCTGCAGAACTATGTGTTGGAGTGATGAGAAAAGCGGAGGAGTGAGTGTTTGTATCTGGCGGGTTGGCACCGCGCACTCCATCTGGCGGGAGCAAAGGGAAACAAGATATCAATAAAGCTGAACTGATCACACTGGTAATGCTCACACCCCTTGCCATCCCATCCATGTGTGATAGCTGTGGGACATGTATATGAAAGTGTGGCATAGCATATGTTGTAAAAGGAAGGCCTAGGCTCGATGTGATGTGTATACTATACTGCTTATTATGGTAGATATAAGAATCTTTCTTTGTAATCCACATCCTACACAAGTAGCCTGTATGCCAATTGGTGTTATTTTGTTTCTTTCGCAGCCAGAAGCATTCGTTGTGTAAGCAAATAAATAAGGAAACACACACACGCATGCCATTTTGACCGCTGGTCACCAGATCCTGTACAAGAGATAGTAGGAAAAATAGAGGCAGGGGTTGGAGGTCCAGTTGTTGTGGTGGGCGTGAGGGCGTGACCGCCTACCACCAACTATGTTTTTTTTTTTTCTTCAAAATTTTATCCTTAAACGATGGCGCCGGTAGGCTTAATGGAGAATTATTTGGTCGGCCTTCGTTAGTAGCGCAGGTTAGATTTTTAAAGTGACGCCTAGTTCGTTATTGCGAGATTCATGCTGCCCGCGAAAGCTCCTCGAGCATATAGCTTTGCAGTCCCGTTGAGGATAGTGTTATGGTAGCATGTGGGTGATTCTTGGCCACTCGGTGATATTACCAAAGAAAAGTGGCCAGCGGGTATCGGGATTCGAACTCGGGATCCTGAGCTGGTATGCCCATCCGCTAGCCACTAGACCACTGGTGGACACCTACCCTTTGGAGCTGTGTGAAGAAGGTAATGTTGCCACTAAGGTTGTTGAGTAACATGTATGGTAATGTGAAGTAACCCGAAGCGGTGTGTGTTATTGTGTCTCTTGTTTCCACTGCCGTAAGATATCAGTCCCTTTCCTGTTATGCTCAAGGAAGTTGGGTAATACACGGCTTCCTTCTTATATAGCTTTACTGAACACTAGGGAAATATACATAGGGAAATATATGACGAGAACCCACAAAGCGAATCTGCTTTAATAGGGGCTCCGTGAGAACTGTCTAGCCGACGCTGTCCAGGTGAACCCTGGGTATTGTCTGATAATCCTGAGGGGTTGCTATACGCCAATACATTGCTTAGCTACACCAAGAAGTGTCCTCACTACTAATCCTAACTGAAGAAATGTTTTCTTAAAACATAAAATTTAACATAATTTATGCTAAGACTATCTAAGAAACTATCTCATAAGATTAAAATGTAAAATGTTGTAACAATATAAAAAACAAAAAGCGAACATACATATATGTGCATATGGATAGTACGTGAAGGCATATCAGTAGGAAATACAAAGTAGGAGAGTCAAAACCAGCCAAGTGAAGTCACCTAGTGTATACATGTTCATGTCTTAGTAGCAGAGCGCAGCTTGGAACGATAGCTATAATTTGAAAATTTGGCAACTACCTGATATTGAATATCTGTTTGCTGACAGTGCTGTTGTTCATATATTGACTCGACCGGCTTAAGAGAATATGTCTTCAATCGATCAGCGTGAGCTACTTCATTTGCATGAGTGGCATTGTCCATGATTTTAAATTTATTTCCATGCATTTTTTGTTACCATAGTGAAGGGCCCAAGAAATTAAGCTGAAAGCTTTGAAGAGCGTTCTGGTGCAAGTTTCATTACCACATCTCCATACCGAAGAGAAATAAGACGATCCCACCGGTGCTATTGTGATGCCATCTCCGCACGTGATGCTTGCAATTTGTTGCGGACCTGAGCATGAATTCTAGTGAAAGCTTTTGCCTGTTTTATTGCATAGTCGTTCACATTATATACAGGTAACAGAGTCTAAGAGAGCCCATCGTAAGACAGACGCATATCAGTACCAACAAGAATAAAATGAGGTGATGAGCAAACAGAGAAATTTATGGAGGCTGCAATGAGAGGTAACCAGTCCTGCCAAGCATGTTGCATAAAATCAACAATAGGACGCAACACTTCTAGGATTTTTCTATTTGACCTCTCAACTAAACCGTTTGAGGCAGGATGGTAAGCTGCAATAAATGATTGAGTGACTCATATATACACTCATTTATACACCGCTTCGAGCACATGTTTTTTTAATTTTTTATTTATTTAGCGCCATTGTCACTAAGAAGAACGTGAAGCGTAGATAAAAAGACAAAATACATGAGTAATGAGAGCATGTGCAACAGCTTCTACCGATTTGCTCACTAGAGCAGCGGTCCCCAACCTTTTTTGCACCACGGTCCGGTTTAATGTCAGCCAATATTTTCACGGACCGGCCTTTAAGGTGTGGCGGATAAATACAAAATAAAATTATACCACCATGAAGAGATATTTCAAAGACTTTCATGTACATATATAGGTAAAGGAGAGATACAACAAACATCGTTCAGGATTAGATAGTAAATAGAACGGAGATAAGGTAAGTTATTTATTCTTTCTGTGCGGCCAGGTACCAATTGACCCACGGACCGGTACCGGTCCGCGGCCCGGAGGTTGGGGACCTCTGCACTAGAGTACCAAGAGTCACGAAGCGACTGAAATGATCAACGCATACTAAAGTGTAGTATCATCCTTGATGAATCGGCGGCAACTGTAACAAATCTTTGGCAATGACATCCATAGTAGCAGCAGGAGTAGGATAGTTAAGCATTGGAGCTGGAGGAGGAACGTGACCTTTGTTTGCAGCACATGTAACACATTCCAGCAAATGTTTCTCAACATCCGAGCACAAAATTAACCAGGAATACTGCTTCCGTGCAGTTTGTAACGTTTTATCCCTACCTGGATGAGCAGCGAGAGGAACATCGTGCAACAAACGAAGCACAGCAGGTCCAAGGAATAACTGTTTGTGTGACCGGTTCTCAATGTAGCTGAGACTTACGCCACAATACCTGCTCAGGAGTGAACCCAAGCTCAGAAAATGGAATAGGCAAATGAGGTGTGTGTAACTCGTCACCCTAGTCAAGAGCGTAGATAACACGCATCCATATGGGATTAGACTGCTGATAATTGTGATGCTGAGGAATGGAAAAAATTTCTACTTCCTGAATAGCAACAACATTGCGAGATATTGCATCGGCGACAACCTTAGCCCAACCTGGAACGCACAGAAAGGTAAATCGATACTCCAGAGTAGTCAGGTACAATCTTGCAAGTCGTCGAGATTTTTACCTTTAAAAAGTTCCATAAGCGGTTGA